>SNQJ01S0073472.1:51358-67602 GCA_010110895.2 Picea sitchensis | reverse complement strand
GCTAAATAAACTCTCATGTATTTCATTGATTACATATCTCTCCAAGTAGTATCTTGAATTAACCTAGGGCTTCTATTATCTTTGTGGGAAAACTCTAGTTCCTGAACTTTCAACCATCTTTCAACCTCCTCTTTCTTGGGGTTCCAATCTAAAAATATTCCCCTCTCTTAAATCCTCTCTCAATATTGCATGATACATCCCTCCCAATCTATTCTTCTGAGTTCCAATTGGGAACAAAACCATTGTTGGCTTACTATGGGCTGACCCAGGTTCTAACTACAAGATTACCAACTTCCCTTCTTCCATCATCCCTTCTGTATACCAGAAGGAAAAACAACCCACAAAGTGCACTGCCTAGTCTCACATGATATTGCTTCAATGGGTGGCCATAGGACTTAGATGTCTGCAACCAAGGGATGGGATTTGTATTTCTATCAGAGGCATTAGATCTATTCAACAACTAGCTCATGAACCCTCATTTATAAATCTATCCCTAGCAGGACCTTAGCTCGGACTAGTGACTCAACCATTCCAACCGAATTCATTAACCATTATAACAACACATACCAAATGAAATATATTCATCTAATGTAACATAAGATTCAAAACTAATTACTAACTATGACATTCCTCCATTTAGTGTCTTTCTACAGAGTTCATCAGTTCATCCTTAGTGAGCAATATTATTCCATCTATTATTTTAACATATTTATCATATATCTTATTAACTCAAATCTAACTATAAGCAATGAAAACATTCATATACATGACACAGATATACCGTGGTTCATCCCCTCCTGGGCTACGTCCACAAATATTTGTCGCTTTGGCTATTTATTCATATTCTTCATGCAAAAGATAGTGTTGTGCGATGTACATTTATTCCTCCATTACAATCGATCTCCATAGATCGCAACATTCCTAACAAAGCTGAGAACATCTAGCTAATTTCTCAGCAAAACCTCCTAACAAACTAAAACACATTCAAACTAACTCAACAAAAACCCTCTCACAATCCTAATACATTCTACTTATACCAAAAATAGGACAAATCCCTTACAAAAACCCTAACCCTAAGTGGGTTATGTTTTTTCACTTTCCCCTTGACTTAATCTCGGTTGGTCCTCGATCCAACCGTTCTCCAATTCGACGCTTGTCCACTTTCTAACTTCTCCATAGTAGTTTTTCCACTTTGTAATTTCTTTTCTCGGTGCTGCTTTTCCTCTTTTTCCGGTACGCTCCCTATTTTCCTCAATTTTTGGCGCGCTCCTTATTTTTTGATGCTGCTTTGATTCCTTCCCAAAATTGGCCCATGCCAACACCCCTTAGGCTATCCCACTCTCTACACTACTCCAACATAGGCTATCCATAGTGTTGGGTCCTTTTTTTTGGATCAAGTGATAAGGATGAGTAAGAAACAAAATAAGTCAAATGTGCCACGTCGCAACTAGAAACTTTGAAAGTAGAAGAAAAGGAAATACTGCAAGCAGATCAAATAATAATGGGCGAGGAAAGAAGAAGATTTGATATGGTCAATATAATTTTTCAAAGACTTGCTTGTATAATTAAATGGAAAATGTAAAGGGAAGGGGTTCATCCTTTACATTGTTCGATGACTCTATTTTGTTACATTGTTGGGATTACATTGTTGTTAATGTCTCTAAGACTAGTGTCTGCCAGTTTGGTTCTACTTCCATTGTAGTCTGTTAGGTTTGGATATTTATTCACATGACCAAGTATTATAGTTGTCTTATTCAACACTGTTGTTGCATACGCAGTAGGTTTTTAGTTTGTAATAAACCATGAGGAAGTAGAATGTTCTTCGCAAGGTGTTGTATTGTAGATCTAGTTATCTTGAAGATTGATCTATGGGATCTATGGTGTATGGATTCTTTGTAGTACTGCTGCTAATAAAGTGATGTGATTTGGGACCTTAAAATTTGTGTTATGGTTATGTATCATGCTATGAATGAATTTGTAGTTTTTTTTTTATGTATTTCCACATTCATTTCCTCGTTTTATTTGAATGATGTCACAACCTGATCTTAATGGTTAAATTATGGATCTAAGTAGTGTAGAAATAGATTTGATGTTGTGTTCTTTATAACTCCCTTCATCCTACAAGTATCAACTATGCTTAGGTGAGACCTCCTTGCCTTTCAGAAGGTTGAATATGCCAGTTTTCCTAGACTACAATGGTACTTTTTGTTGGTAACTATTGAGAACCCTGGTCTCAATTTTGTGCCAAAAAATTGTTATGTTGTTGGGACTGAGCTTCTGAGGGAGTTTTTAGAGGATGACTCATTGGATCTACAAGTATGATGTTGGAAATTGATGGGAAAGGAAGTTTGATGTGTTCATAAGGTAGGAGGCTAAGTTGTAACATAAGGATTTTAGGGTTGTGAAAGACATTGTTTTCTATTTGATGCCTGCCAGTGATCAATATGAGATATTCTGGGTTAAATTACATGAATAGTTGTTTCAGTGGTTGGATCAGTTAGAATAAGATATAGAGTTAGAGATCATGCTAAGAGAACCATTTACTATACTATTGATAATTTAGTGACTCTTCATCGCCTAGATCATTAGATCTCATGAGCTGTAGACTTTTGGGTGCAAAATACCCTTGAAGGGTTCACCATTGAATTTGGTGTGAAAAATCACCAAGCCTTTTCGAAATTCAAAGTTGTATTCAAAGAAGGATCTAGAGGAAGAATTTTGTGGGAAATACCTCAGTGGATCAAGGTTTTTCTAGTAGACAAAGGAATGTTGCTTGTTCCTTCAGGTGACATGGTAGCTTAAACCTCTATGCCCAGGGGAAGGTGATTTATGGGAGGGTTCATGAGTTAGGAAAATGGAAGAGTTTTTATGAAGTGAGAGACAAGAAGAGAAGAGTGCAAGAAATGAATGAGCTCTGAGAAGGTATGTGATCATAGAAAAATGGYGGGAGAACCAGATGGAGAAAACAATGAAGCACACYGATCAATTATAGAAGGGGATCATATCGAACGATGGTAATGAAGAGAAGATAGAATCATTTTGGAAGTTTTAGAGACGAGGAAGACTATTCATTCAATGGTTGAAAAATAGAAGTGGCRTGAGAGGTAAAGGTTCTTGAGTTGGTATATAGGAGGGAGAATGTTCAKAAGTGATGGAMAAAAGGGTAAGAATAGATGATGCCACTAATGAAGAAGTCTTAGSCCAGACCTCAAAGAAAGTTGTAGAAGGAGATGAACCCATTACTCCAAAATATAATGGAATGCATTAGGAAGTGAATACAACATTAAAAGAGAATGAGACCCCCCAGATCGAAGAAATCTAGTTCGAAGGTAAAGGAACTAGCCYAGAATMACCTATTCCCACAACRCCATCTACAAATATRGTAATTTTTTTAGTTCATTCATCTACAACATTTTTCTTTCAAAATCCTTGAAGTGTTTCTAGTTCCGCAAGTTTATTTGGTATAAGTAGGGGAAGTGTGGCGAGTTCTACCATTATGTCACAACCATGATCTCATGAGTTCATTTTAATGGGGCTACAAGTTCCTCAATGGAAACACTAACTGTAGGATCTCTTACCCAATACCATGAGTTTTCAGGAAAGGGGGATGAGGATGTTGAGCAACACTGGTTTCTATGTGAAGCCATCTAGAGGTCGCAAGGGACTCTATATGCAAGCAAGTTGGTTGAGTCTTAGAACACTCTAAGGGGTCAAGCTCTTAAGTGGTACATTAAGAGTATTGAACCACAAATTCAAGGTCAAACTTTAATTCTATTTCAAGTGAGGAAAAATTTTATTGTATAGTTTAGGTTACCGCATTTAGATAAACAAACACTTTAAGAGTTCCGAGAGATAAAGTAGAGAGATGGAGAGTCTACGTGGGAATACAATCAGAGATTCAAAGATGCGATAGGGAAACTAACTAACCCTATTCATTAAGACCATGAAATGCAGTGGTTCATCTAGGGATTTCTACCTTTAACTTGCATATCTTTGACACAACAAAGAATCAGTACTCTAGGAGAATCATTGGAGAAGGCCATGAAGAATGAGGCCATGGAAGGTTATCGACGGAGTTTGAGAGTCATGAGGCATCCTAAAGATGTGATTCTCATGCAACTTTAGGGTCAGATCTTTGCATTAACTAAAAAGATATTGGATTTGGCCCTCCCAAAGGTAGTTTGAGTGCAAGTATGGTGCACATGATATTATACAAAATTTCATGTATTGACTGAATTTCCAAGGATGAGGGGTGTATGACCCTCGAGTACTCCACTGAAACATTCATTGGTAGGACCAATAGGAGGATTTTCACAAGTTTTTGCTACAATGCCATTTCATTGGAATGTCCAATATCATTCATTTCTGAATAATCAAGGGAGTCAAAGCAATGAATATTGTGAAATATGTCGAAGCCATAGGAACTCTGCATGACACTACCCCATTCTAAAAAAGTATACACTCGCTTCAAATACAATATATTTTGAGTTATGTGGTTCACCAACTCATAATACCAATCAATATTATGCTCTAGACACACTTGAAGACATGTTGGATTGATCCACATTTAGAGTGAATGAAGGACCTCAAGGATTATGAGGAGGTCGCAAAGGTGGAGGTGGATATAGAGGAGGAAAAATTGGCAGAAGAGGACATGTTCACGTTTACAATTGTGATGAGAAAGGGCATCTTGAAAGGGATTTCCCACTTCCAATATGAACCTAGTGTTCACATTGCAGGAAAAATAATCACTCTACCGAGGACTACCTTGATATAATTTCTAAATGGGAATATTACGCTAGAAAATGAGGAGATAATTTGATCAACTCTAAACCAAGGACTGTAGCTAAACAAAGTGGATCTATTATCAATATTATTACTAAAGGAGGAGCAAAGACTGTTTCTGATTCTTAGGGACATAACCTACCTAACCCCTCAAGTGGGTAAAATAATATATTTCCATGTAATAAAGTTCAATATTAATAAGGCCTAGAAATAAGGAAGAATAAGTCAAATGTAAGAAGACTTAATAGAAGCTTCTGCTTCTAGAAATATCTTCCTCTAGATTGTTCTCTTGGATAGATAGATTTAGTATAACTAGGAATAAAGGGTATGAGAATTTTTTTCTTGGATATTATTGTAATAGAGGTCTTCTTTGCTAGAGGTTTCCCCCTCGAATAGGCAAGTGAACATTTCTCTCAGTAATCAAAGTTCTGGTTTTGGTGTTATTCTAGTATTATTTTTGTATTATTGTGGTATCGTTCTGGTTATAGCACTATTTATATGCCATTTATAGCTAATTATTTATGTTTTGCATATTGATTTATATATGGAATACAACAATTGGTATCAGATCACCTTCCTTGGCAGAAAATTGTGGGTTAAATGTTTTTCAGGGTAGAGACATATTCCAACGTCTTTAAGCTACAAAGATCTTCCGTTACGCACATAAACCCATGGTCGTGGATTCATACATGGAGGAAATACAAGTGGTACTTATGTGCACATTTTTTTTCCACTTATGTAACCCTTTTTGGTACCCTTTCGAGTGGTAGCGCATCAAACAACACATGTATACGAATCGACCTAAATCTCCTGAAGCCCTGCATAGATAAATCGATCGATCGCCTGACTTCTATAGTGCCACCAAGAACAATACTTGGGAAGATACTCTCTAGTACCTAGGTAGTCAAGTAGTGCGACTAAGGGAATGGTCTAGCCTCCTTAGTTGGTTCCTTGAGATATTGGGTCAAGTACTACTATTGGACCCTGCGCGTATATCACAGAGCTATAGCATAGGGAAAACCCTTGTCTGTAGAACCCTTGAATACCCCAACCCTTGGGAAGGAAACATAAATAGAACCAAAAATATCTATTTCCATTCTACAATGTCTTTTGCATTATGGTTGCAAAGTTACTGCACATTTCTTCCTGTTAAGCATTTGGGCATTTTGTCACAGTAATATTCTTCAGGCTGAAGTATAACTTCAGAGGAGTAAAAAAAAAAACCCGAGTATATTGGTCCTGTCGGCACAATTATTTGGGACCTACTCCATTGGATTCCCCTTTTCTCCCTGATCACAGTCATACCCTTCATTTTTAGTCCTTTTTGTTTGAGTGGACCCGGCCCCTTCCAAGTTTCCCTATTTTGTCGCCTATTCCATTATATTTCCCTTCACACACTGATCATCGTGGTACCTATCACTTCGAAGTCCTTTTTTTGTGGTCCCACCCACCCTTTTTTTCCTTACCTACATTTTCCCTCTCGAAATGGCCACCACGCGCAACCAAGAACTCCAAGCTTCCATCAATCAAGGTCGTGTCTCCTTCGAGCATATCACATCTTAGATGGATTCTACCCATTCCCGCATTGAAAAATTAGAGCACAAATTTAACAACATGGAAACCATCCTCACAACCCAATTTGCCTCCCTCCAGTCTATTGTCAATCAATTTTTGAACATCCCAATGGATTGTTACTCATCAGACCAACCTAATGTTGTTGATTCCTCTCAATCTACACATTTTCAATCCAACTCCTTTCATCGTGAACCCTGTCTTCCCCGCATAGAATTCAATAAATTTGATGGATTCGATCCTATGGATTGGGTCACTCAAATGGAGCATTATTTTCCTCGTAATGGTATTATTGATGAGTTGTCCAAACTTTGCTATGATGTCCTCTATCTAGATCTTGAACACTGACAATGGTGACAATGGCAAAAAAATTCACGTAAGAGGTATATTTCCTGGACCCAGTTTGTTGTTGATCTCTATGCCCACTTTGATACTGATACCCACTATCTCGGTCATTTGAACAAGTTGAAACAATTAGGCACAATGGAATACTTCATCACTTCTTTTGAGCATTTGACCTTTCGAACAGAGGGCATGTCAGATGCATTCTTTCGTGAATTCTTTATCAGTGGTCTCAAGGATGAAATTATATCCCAGGCTCTCATGGACCACCCTCCAACTTGTTTGGAAGCTACTCAACGTGCTAAAGAGGCCCAACAATTTGTTTTTCCCCCCCCCAAAAAAACCCCTTTTGTTCCTTGCCCTCGAACCACTAATCCCAACCCCCCTGTCACTCCCCTCAAGGTCGAGAAACTAACTAGGGATGAAATGGTTGAATGCCAACTGAAGGGTATTTGATATAATTGTGATGAAAAATATTTTTTGGGGCATGAGTCTAAGGAACAAAAACTATTTATGGCCATTTCCAAAGATGTTCCTCAAGAGGATGTGACAGTGCCCCTTGTTGAATAACTCCCCCTTCCCGATGCCACCCAGGAGCCTGCTGACCCACCTAAAGTTGAGCCACTTATTTTCTTGCATGACCTCATTGGCTTCTTGCCCCCCCAAACTCTCAAGCTCATTGGCTACATTAAGCACAGGAAGGTCATCATCCTTGTTGACAGTGGAAACACCCACAATTTTATTCATCGTCACATTGCCCAGGAAACCAATTGCTATATTTGTGTTGTCAATAATTTTCAAATCATGATATCCAATGGTGGGTCCATGAAATGTGGTGGGCGTTGTGAAAATGTCCATATTCAAATTGGTCATTACCAACTGAAATATCATATCTTTTCCATTGACATGGGAGGTTGTGACATTGTGCTAGGTGTTTAATGGTTACGTACTTTGGGTCCCACTCTTATGGATTTTAAGGAATTAACCATGCAATTCCAACAAGAAGGGAAAAGGTATCAATTCCAAGGTCTCGCTGTTGGTTCTCATGATATCATTAGTTCCCATCGTATGGAAAATCTCCTCAAGAAAGGCCACTATGGTATCATTTCTCAAATCCATTATATTCAAGTCGTTGAAACACCCTATGTGCATCATGACCTCCAAGCTATCCTTTCCACACATCAAGCTATTTTTTCCACCCCTCAAGGAATTCCTCCTTCTCTTGGTGTTCATGATCATTCCATTCCCCTTATTCCTAGTAGTCTTCCTCCTAATGTTATCCCTTATCATCACCCCTTTTCCCAAAAGAATGAAATTGAGAAAATAGTGCATAAATTTCTCCAAGCGAGTGTTATATGCCCCGGTACCAGCCCTTGTTCTTCCCTTGTGTTCATGGTACTTAAGAAAGAAGGTACTTGGCGCATGTGTCCTAACTTTCATTACCTCAATAATATCACCATCAAGGACAAGTTCCCCATTTCTTTCCTTGATGATCTCTTGGATGAGATGAGTGGTGATCAGTACTTCACTAAACTTGATCTATGTTCTGGCTACCAGTAGATACGTATGCAAGAAGCTGACATACCCAAGACTACCTTTCAAACTCACAAGGGTCACTATTAGTTTTTGGCCATGCCCTTTGGCCTATGTAATGCCCCCTCCACCTTCCAAAGACTCATGAATCATGTCTTCCATCCTTTTCTCCTTCATTTTGTCTTAGTTTTCTTTGATGATATTCTCATCTATAGTAAAACTTGGCAATCTCATCTTTCCCATATGGATAAAATTATCCATCTACTCTCGCAGCACCAAATTTTTGTCACATGCTCTAAATGTTCCTTTGGAGCCTCAGAAGTAGATTACTTGGGTCATATTGTTGGAAAGGATGGTGTCCAGGTGGATCCTAAAAGGATTAAAGCAATGCAAGGTTGGACTTGCCCCAAGACTATCAAAAGCATGCATGGTTTTTTGGGTTTAACCAACTATTGTCGCAAGTTTGTACAGAATTATGGGAAGATTTTTGCCCCTCTCACTGCTCTCCTTAAAAATAATTCTTTCACTTGGAGTCCCATAGATGATCTGGCCTTTCAAGCATTGAAGGTGGCTATGTACACTACTCCGGTCTTGGCCCTTCCTAATTTCACAAAGACCTTTGTCCTAGAATGTGATGCCTCCAAGAGAGGAATTGGAGCAGTCCTTATGCAAAAGGGCAGACCTTTGGCCTTTACTAACAAACAATTCTCAGAATGCCATTTGGGCCAATCAATCTATGAAAAGTAAATGTTGGTTATTCTACATGTAGTGGATCTCTGGAGCCCTTATATCTTGGGGAAATGCTTCCAATTAAGACAGATCATCAAATCCTAAAGTATTTTCTGGAGCAATGACCTTCCTCCCTAGATCAAAAAAAATGGGTAACTAATTTCTTTGGTTATGATTATGAGATCATTTACAAGAAAGGAAAATAAAATGTGGTCGCTGATGCTCTTTCTCGAAAATATCAAGATGAAGGGTCCCTTTTTTCCCTCTCTTTCATTTTACCAGACCGACTCCAAGATGTTCTCCAAGAATGGATACATGATCCTAAAATATCGCATATGATCCAACAATTAAAATCTGACTCTCCAATTTCCCTAGGGTACTCTTGGAACAACGATGAAAGTTTCTACAAAGTTCATTTGTATTTAAGTAACCAGTCACAACTTAAATCTACAGTTCTTTCTGAGCTTCATGCTACTCCCACAACTAGACATTCAGGGTTTACCAAGACCTATGATCAAGCCAAACGTTCTTTTTTCTGGGATGGTATGAAAAAGGATGTTCTCACTTTTGTAGCATAATGTGATGTTTGTCAATGCAACAAAGGAGAAACCATCGAACATCTTGGCACACTCCAACCGCTTTTCATTCCACCTGCTATTTGTAGGGACATCATCATGGTGGTTGTGGATCGTCTTTCCAAGTATGCTCATTTATGTTCTCTTCAACATCCATTTAACGCATCAACTGTGGCTCAAGTTTTCATGGCTCATATCTTCAAGCTTCATGGCATGCCTCATTCTATCATTTCTGACCGAGATCCAACTTTCACCAGAAATTTTTGGCAAGAAATGTTCTGACTCCAGGGTGTTGGGCTCTAAATATGTACTAAAAACAACCTTAGTTTAACATTAATTTATCAACCCGAGGATTCGTCTTTTATTTCAAGAATATCAACAAAGTCTATGCAGATAGTTGTAGAGGCTAAAATTGTGTAGTTAAAGCAAATATGAGTTTATCAACAATCAAGTTCCTCGCATATTCCTTTAAAATTTTGAAGCTAAGATCTATGACAGAGTTTAAATCTGATCTATAACATGATATGAATTAAAGGAATCAACTAATATGTTGAATTCATCTACTAAGAAGCAATAATCTAATCTAGGAAAATACTTGCAGAACTAATATTTAAACTATTAGTCAACTTGCTGGAAAAGAAATGACGAATTATTATATCTGTGAAAAGGGAAAAAATGTAATCTAATTGAAAGGAACAACAAATATAATCTAATCTAAAGGAACAACAAATGTAGTCTAATTGAAAGGAACACCAAATTTAGTCTAATTGAAAGGAACAACAAATGCTAATTTAAGCGAAAGGGACAACGCGTATGAAAATGAGAGGAATTGTCAAGATGTAAACTACAACAATGGAAATTGGAACAACTATCGATAACATTCAGATGAAACACCTATCTTTCGTAATAAAACAATATAAAAATATCAACACACTCATGCATTCATCTTTACTATTGCAAAAGAGATTTAAATGACAGAACAGAAATCAAACTGATAAAATTACTGATTGAGACAGTAACTCATTTTGAATGGGCCCTCGATCCTCAGAAGAACTACTACTAGAAACTCAGTATGCAAGAATGGTGAAAACGCAAAAAGCTTCTATTAATTCCACGACTGATACAACATTTACAAAAGACTGCTTTTGCAGAGCAACTCTGAATTCTGAATGCTTGGATAAAATTCTTAGATTGATTTTTTTCAAGATTCATTACCCCCTATATATTACAATGATATAGTTAAATTAAGATATCATGAGGATCAAAAGATCCTCAAGATTGATTTTACTATTTATAAGGTTTACAAAATAGGGAATTGATCTTTCTCAAAACTACTTTGCACCTCATGTCTTCAACCTTCAACAGTCTTCATATCTTATAAATCTCCTTAACTATCTTGGGTTTGACAATATTTATCCATTCCCGCAACAAAATCACACAATTCCAACCGAATATTATAATTTATCTAATATTACTCAATGATATTTCTAGAAGACATTTTAAGCATTTCCTATCCTAATTAACAAAAAATTCAATTAAGATTATATCATAAACCATGAGAATAAGGAGGATATTTGTACCTTTTTCACAACTCAACATGCCCCCCAACTTACCTTCTTGCATGTCCTCATGCAAGCTAAGATATCACATGTAAAGCAGTGATGTTGTAAGGAGGAGAGGTTGGTTCACCAGGTTCCCTGAAGCCATTCTTGCATTTGAGCTCTCCAAAAGCAGTTTCTTCCCTTTTTCTATTAATTTGATAATCTCTCTACTAACCCTCTGGAGGAAACCAAATGATAGGGGGACTATATCTACACCCAATCCAGGTAGGTCCTTCTTTCAGGATCATTCTAATATACCTTTCCACTCTGAAGATGGCTGCAAAAACTTTTTTGAAACCAAAGGGTTCCCTACTCTTGAATTCACTTGGGGAGGCATCCCGTCTTAATTTAGAAGAAGCAAGTGATTCTTCTTTAAGTTCCTTAAAATATGGTAGGCATGATTGCATAACCCGTCGATGGATAGGGGATAAAGAGTCTACCTCATCTTCCCTCTTTATAAATGTCCTTTGTTGCATGAAGGCTGGGAAGGATTTTGGAGGTTCCCCTATAATCCATATATCTAACCCACTTTCCCTTTTTAGGAATATCTTGTGTGCTTTAGCCCATGTCACTTGGTTTTTGGTAAAGGACAAGAATGCTTGAAACTGTATGTCCCCAATAAAAGGACCAGGATTATCGTTCCTATTGTCTCCCAAGATGAAATTGTGGAGGTATAGCTCACATAAAAAGTATTGCACTTTCTCTTCCTTCTCTCTAAAACATGAAATGAACTCAGAGACAATGGTGAATTTAATTGGTTTACATGCTCTAACAACTTTTACCCTCAGCAACAAATAAATTTTACCCTCAGCAACAAATAAATATCTAACAAAAACAAGGTATAATTAGTAGCAGGAGCCATGGAATATATTGCATCAATGTAGACATCACAAATCTCTTTGATTTTCTCCAAATATTTATCTAATTGGCTCTGTACTTTATTTACCTTCCCTTGGGCTCTAGTGAGCTCAAAAAACATTTCGTTTTCTGTTGCTGAAATGGTTTTAACTTGTTTAACAACTTGTTGATTTTCTGCCATAGTGACCATCTCACTTCTGCACTGTGTTAAGGTTTGTTGGGTTTTCACCAACTCTATATCCAATATTTCAATGATGGTACTATGTTCAGGACACTAAAATGGTTCCTCAGTATGAACAATGATCTCTTCTGTGGTTGGGGACTCTGTCTGGGTTTCTGCATTGACGATTTCTAGGGGGGAAGGGAAGTTTGTAGGAAGCAGTTCCTCAGGTTGGGTAGTTGTCCCTTCTATTGTTGAAGTCCCTGTTTGAGGTTCTATTTTAGGAACCTCCAAATGATTCACTTCTTCATTTTGAAAATTTGCTTCCTCTATTGCTGGAATCTCAGTTTGAGGTTCCATCTCTGTTGTTTATTCAGGGACATGCAACTCTGTCTGTGTTCCTACAGAACTTGTATGGACTGACCTCCTAGGAAGTTGGTTCCTTCCCTGTGTCTTAAGCCTTTTGGACTTCTTTCTTTCATGGGCCTTGTCAACTTTCTCTAATTGTTTTCTTAATTATTTAATTAGTTCTTTGAGTCTGCCAACTTTCAGCTTTAATAATTTAATCCTTTTAACCTTTCTTCTCAACAATTTTTTTTCCCATTTCAATTTTTTGATTCTGTTGTGGCCTTTGCCTGCTTTTTTCTATTTTTGTGGAACATCAGGGTATTCCTCACCCTGATCAGTCAATAATTGTTCCTCTGTTTCCTCTATGTGCTCTGCTTGTTCTACAGGGTTATTTACTTCAGTGTGAGGTTTTGTCTGTTTTGTTTCCTCGGGGAATGGAATTTCTGTGTCAGGGAGGTCTACAATATGGTTTGAAGACGAAGCTAGTGCTTCAAGTTCCTCAGACCTGTATGTGTCTTTGTCAATTGATATCCCTAAATTCCCTAGAACTTGAGCCATCTCAATTTCATAACCCTTGAAGAATTGTGTTGTGAGGTGCTAGAGTGATGGCTGTATATTTTCCTGAGTATTTTCCCATGAAGGATGATCTTTTTGTATCATTTCTTGGGTTTCTCTAGGATGTGCTATCCTTTTTTGTCTTCTTTTCTTATTAGTGGAGGTTTTAGGGGAAGCGATTGTCCTTTTTATCTTTTTCTTTGATGTCTCTGCCAATTGGACGGGGTTTGCCTCAATTTTAGAGTGAGGTAATGGAACTTCCATTTGGTTGGTATCTCCTCCTTCCTGTGATATCTCAATTTCTGGCTGGGGTAATGGAACTTCCATTTGGGTGGTGTCTCCCCCTTCCTATGCTATCTCAATTCCCTGTGGTGAGTTTTCATGATTCAACTTGGGTTGTTCTAGTTGTAGAGGCCTATTGGCCTCGATTAGATCACCCCGAGGTATTTGAGTTTGGCTCAGGGCTCTAATTACTATCATCTTTACTAATCCATGGTGGTTGATTATAGTAACGTGATCTTTAGCCTTCTGTGTTCTTATAGAAACCTCATGTAACATGGCATTTAGAAAAAATGGTAAATTGATTACTAACCATTATTTGAGTTGCTAAAAAAGATGCTTACAGTTTGAGGTGGTGTGGCGAGTCTGTCGATTACTAGTCATTAGTGATATAACTTTGTATTACTCCTTCCATCTCCTTACATGGCTCACTGAGAGCACTGGGATTGATTCAGTTTCCATTTTTATCAAGTTCTTCTCCAAGATCCACAAAATATTCGACAACCTCTTTGAGAATTGTATGTTTACTAGTCCACTGTATGCCTATGTGTTTGTGAGAGAATTAAAATAACCTGCCTTTATGATTCCTCCATGACCATAGTAAATTATGCTCTCAAACCATGGACATTTCTCCCTACAAATTATGGAATAATTCAAGCGTGATGTTTGTGTCATATCCTTGCAACCAGTTCAATTACTATGTCCACCCCATATAGTGTAAGATTTATCTTTCCTTCTTTGTTACCTATAGTAATGTTGTCTCCCGGCACACACTTCGACCACCCATATTTACTATGAGAAGGTGAGGACGATTATCGTTCCTTTCTACAACTTAATTCAACCATCTTTTTAAACAGTAGAAATAGAAAATATAGAACAACACTATGTATAAGAATGTGAATTTTTCTCATTTATTGCACTCATTGTAATCTATTGGTAAATGTGCCAAGTATCTTCCCCCCATAAATGGAAAAGGTCAACGATTAAAATTAAGTATGAGTGTAATAATGAAAGATAGTTACGGTGAGGTGGTCGAAAGTATGAGTGTAATAATGAAAGATAGTTACGGTGAGGTGTGATTACTATGTCGTCGCCGCTGCTGGAAAGACAATCATCAATAATTTTCAAAAAGAACTTTTAGCGATAATTATGAGCCATCATCATTTTGTGTGGGAAATTCAAATTGACGTACTTATGTTAGAATCGTATGAGGAAAAAGATTTCGAATAATTTTAAATTTGTTCACATGTTTTAGAAATATTCCACATATCATAACGTTGTTACTTTCCCTTGTTTATTGGATATAACCAGAATGATAGCTTCATTGTTTAGAAAAGGAAATCTAAGAATACACTAAAACTTGGCGTATTTAAGATAAACTTCGATACCATAGGCAGAGCCACTACTACCAACAAACATCCATAGCCTCGACAGGGTTTCCTTTTAACCCATAGATGATATTGTATCCTTAATAAATAGTTTGAATTGTCTTTTCCAAGAAGCCCATTATCCTGGTTTGGTAGACAGATGATGATAATGCCACTCACTAGATCGTAACCTAAGTGAACAAGTCGGCTCATGATGAGACCTCTCGTCCTTTAACAAAAAAATGCCAAAGGTCATTGCCCTGGTGTGGTGGCCATAGTGGGAATGTCACTTATGTTATTATCTGATAATCATGGTAGGTTGGTTCGTGATGTGACCCTCTATTCTTTGTGGAAAAAAACATTTTTTATTTTGATGAGTGTATTGTTTTTTTTGTTTTTTTTTAGGATGTATCAAGGGAGGCTCATCTACTCCTTAAGAGTGAGGGATGGCATAAGAAGTCTAAGAATTCCAAGTAAGAATGTGTTTAAGATTCCTTATTATGATATGAAAGCAGTGTCCATTCAAGTATATGTGGATATATAGGGGAAAGTAACGAATTATGGTGGTTGATGAATTGTGAACAATTTTTAATATGATTCGGGGAAATTAATCCAAAAATAGTTCTCTAAAGTATGTTAAATTATCCACACAAAATGAAAAGTCAAAACTAGTGCTGATGAAAATGAATTGGTGAAGGTCATACCCAGAGGAGTGACTGGCGTAATAATGGTATGCGTGGTTAAAAAAAATCATGACTTTTGAGAAAAAGGAACAACAATAAAAACATAGAAGGAACAACAATTGTTCCTTTCGAATGAACAACGATATCTGAAAAAGGAACAACATGCATTTATAAAGGGAGAAGAAGTGTAACAGAAGGAACAACAATCATTACTTTAAAATGAACGACAATTGTATACAAAGGGAACAACCATCACACAAAGGGAACGATAGTTGTTCCGTTCAAATGAACAACAACTCCACACAAAGAGAATAACAATCGCACGAAGGGAACATCAGTTGTTCCATTTGAATGAATCAAAAATCCATGCAAAGAGAACACAAATCACATGAAGGGAATGATAGTTGTTCCGTTCGAATGGACGGCAATAGAAAACTTTGACCATTTAAGTGATTGTAAGCCTCCCGCAGACATTTTTTTTTTAGTGAATCTAGGATTGATTAGTCATCAACTAAATTCATTCAATATTTATGGGATGGTCTATTCAATAATCAAAGTACTGGATAGTTTGTTAGCGTCAGTATTTTATTACAGTTTCTTGATTTTTTCTGAGGAACATGACATATTCATAGTTTGTGAAAACAAGGTTTATATTTGATGATTTTTACAAAATGAGGTAGGAGCAAGGAACATAAAAGAGCGCTAATTATATTCATTATAATCATCTTTTCTAGTTCTTATTCTCTCAAGTGACTTTCCTAAAAAAATTAAAAAGTAAAAGCTCAATAAAATGTTGTAAAGAAATCTATATATAGTATGTACAGTGCTGATAAAAATCATCATTTATGAAGTTGAAG
>SNQJ01S0073472.1:32945-51348 GCA_010110895.2 Picea sitchensis | reverse complement strand
GCATTTGATAAGGCTTCTGCCTCTACCCATTTGGTCATGTACTCTGTTGCGACTAGTATATAAGCCTTCTAGTTTGATTTTGGGTTGAAGGGGACAACAAATTCTACTTCCCATCTCTTAAAAGGCTCTACGACTACTTGTGCTTGCAGGGGAATTTCATCATCTTGGCTTGTTCGACCCATCCTTTGACAGCTGTCGCAGGTCTGGACATATTTATTTGCATATTTGAATATTGAGCGCCAATAATAGCCCATCTGTAAAATCTTATGCCCAGTCCTGCAGTTTACAAAATGTCTTCCACAAGGCTCATCATGATCTTCCTTTAGTATGTCATAGATTTCATCATATCTTACACATCTTCGGATCTGGATATCAGCCCCTGTGTGAAAAATATATCCACCAATCCAGATGAATCATGCACTGCGCTGGATGATCAATTTCATTTCCCTTGATGATAGATGTGCTGGTAGTTTCATAGCTGCCAGATAATTTGCCACATCAGCGTACCAAGGTGGCTTAGTAGTGACAACGAATAGATGTTCATCTGGAAATTGGTCTTCAAATATCAAAGAATCATATGTTTTTGGTATGCAAAACATGAAGTCTACAACAAGATTTTATCTTCCAGGTCGATCCTTGATGGTGATGTCGAATTCCTGCAATAGTAATAAGCATCGAGTAACCTGTCCATTAGTAATATGTTTATTAGCTAAATATTTAATAATAGAATGATTAGTATACAGAATAACTAGATAGCCTGTTATATAGTGATGAAATTTATTAATAGCATGTATAACGACTAAAAATTATTTTTCCGTTACTGTATAATTTAATTCAGTGGGAGTAAGGTTTTTGCTAATAAAATAAAAAACATAAGGTTTCTTGTCTTCTTCATGTCCAAGGATAGCGCCTATGGCAATATCCGATGCATATGTGGAGATGTGGAATGGTATTTTCCAATTTGGTCCTCTCAACACCGGTGTTGTCAAAATCAACTTTTTAAGTCCTGGGAATGCCATATCACACGTATCAGACCATTGAAATTTTGCATTACCAGTTAAAGCATGTAAAGGTGCAAAAGTTCTTGCAAAGTTTTCCATGAATTTGTGATAGTATCCTGAAGTGCCAAGGAAACTACGTACCTCAGTTTGTGTACATGGTGTAAGTAGATTAAGGATTACCTCTATTTTTGTTGGGTCTACCCTGATTCCATATGCAGAAATATAATGTCCTAGTACCACACCTCCAGTAATCATCATATGAAATTTTTCATCACTTAAACATAACCTGGTAGAAATGCATCGTTCCAGTACCTTCTCCAGATTGCTTAGATCTTGAACAAATTCATCGCCATAAAGGGTGAAATCGTCCATGTAAAATTCAATCCCTTCATTAATTAGATAAACAAATATGCTCAGAATGGCCCTGTGGAATGTGGTTGGAGCATTACATAATCCAAAGGGAAATACTTTGTATGCAAAGGTACCCTAGGGACATGTGAATGTAATTTTATCTTGATCTTCCAGGGCAATTTGGATCTGATTATAGCCAATAAAACCATCTAGGGAGGAGAAAAAATTCTTCCCTGCTAAAGTATTAAGGACCTGATCAATGAAAGGTAGGGGGAAGTGGTCCTTCTGGGTATCTTTCTTGAGTTCTATATAGTCTACACAGATTCGCCATTTCCCATTCTTCTTGGGAGCGATCACTAGTGTGGAAACCCATTAACTGTACGAGATATGATATATAAAATACACATCCAACAGTTTATGTAATTCTTATTTAACAATGTCCCTAAGGTGAGGATTCAATATTGTTTGGGGATGTCGGATGGGTCGGACATATTTCTCAATATAAATATGATGTGTGCAGAGTTGGGGGTCAATGCCCTTCATGTTAGAATATTCCCAGGCAAAAGTTTGTTGATACTTAGAAAGGATCTGAATCAATTTGTGTTGTTGTTGCTTATTTAAATTAGCATTAATATTCAAAAACCTCCCAGGTGCAGTCTCAACTGATTTGCTGTTATGGACAACGATAGTGGGGATATGTTCTTCCATCAATTCTTTCAACGGATCTCCCTATGCTTCATTATCTAACACAACTTTTAGCATTTGGCATGTCAAGTTACTCACAATAGCTAGGCTATTAATGAAGTTGTAGATCACATCATCTTCTAGTTGGTTCTTAAGTCCCAGAGCTTCTTCCAGTGTGAGAGGGGATCGTAGATCTGTTTCTGGATATCTAGGTGGTGGCAACCACTGATGTATAATGGATAGGCTTGGTTTAGCTAGAGGATACAAGATGAGATTCTTTGTAGCACCTCCTCTAGCAATTGTCATGTTGCCCATGCGACATCCTATGTATGCATCTGTTGTTGCAATTCACGGTCTCCCTAGTATTAATGGATGTCAATTGAGTCCACTTCTTGGGTTGATAATGAGGAAATCAGCAGGACATTCCCAAGAATTGGATAAAATTGCTATATCTTGTAATGTACCAACTGGTTTGACCACTGATTGATTAGCCAATTGTAACATAATTGGAGTAGGTTCGAAGGATGTGAAACCCAGGGTGTTGCAAGTCTCGATGGTCAAGATATTAATGGTTTCCTACAAATCCACTAGTGTATTTGGAAATGAACAACCTTCTATCTGAACTCTTACTATAGGATTCCCTAGGTCTACATATTTGATCGGTTCCTTTCTTCCTAGAATGAGGTCAGACAAGGCACCTACCACATGCACAGTTGATGATGAATTTTTAACTTTCCTAATAGGTTTCTTCCCACATAATTCCTTAATTGTCTTTGCATAAATTGGGATGTCTTGTAGAGCCTGCGGGAGTGGGCTCTTGACATATAGATTCCTTAGTTCCCTTGCGATGTCAAAATGAGGATACATAGTTGGTTTTTCTATCATCATTCTTTCGGGGAACGGGGGAGGATGAGTTACATCCTCATCAAGATTTTGTTTCTCAACTGTGTTTCTTCCTTGCTCCATTTCTTACATTATGACCATAGTCAAAGGTGTTATTGTTGGTTGTACATTATTTTTGTTCTTCTGCTCTTGGTGAATGTTACTCCCTTCAAGAGAAATTATGTTCCATGACCTCAGTTGGAGTTCGTTTCACCCTGCAAAGTTGATTTCCCTATCCACATTCTCAATAATCTGCACAAGATGGGTTGGTCTACTATTGGGATTTGGGTGGGGTTGAGCTAGTAATTGAGGGAGCAATTGCGTTTGAGGATTCTGGGGTAGTTCTAATGGATCTTACAAAGTGGATTGAGTTTGAGGGGTCATCCCCATGGGTTGAATGGTGATTCCCATGGGGCACTGCCAATTTGGGTTCCAATTGGGGTTTTGGGCAGCCGTGTTGGACCACTATGAAGGATAGGGGTTATTACTTGGATTTTTCCAGGATGGGGTGAGATATTGTGAGTTTGACTAGGTGAGGTTTGCAGCAGATTGATTTGGCTAGGGTGCATTAGGATATTGTTGGGACTGCCAAGTGGGGTTATAAAATGGTTGGCCCTGCCATGTGTTTCTAGAAATTTTCTATTGATTATACTGTCCAGAAAAGAAAGAATAGGGATCTTGTTGTGTACCTAGGGGACGGGCCTACCATTGGCGACACTGAACCATCAAGTATAATGGTTATGTTTCCTCTTATTCTTCTCTAAGGACAACTTTCAGTCACAGGATTGATGGACATTACTCCATTGCATGATCTTTGACATAGATGGCACAGACCCAAACTACATCAAAAGGGAATTCCCTTGGACCATGTTTCTTTCTGCATCGGTGGAAAAATATGGCCAAGGTTTGTTCTTATGCTTGTTTCTGTTTACCCTGCAATACATCCAATTGTGTAGTCAGAGTACTTAGAATGTGAGTTCTGAAATTTTCTAACAGATTACCAACTTCAGCTCGGGTGACACCCCTGCTAGAAATGTTGCTATTTTTGGTGAGGGAAGTTTGTATCCCTGATCTGGTCCATGTACTCCCACGTGAGAACCCGATGCACAATTGGACAATGTTATCATAAGTTTCTTGGTAAATATCACCCTTTCCCATTAAATTCAGTGTTTCTACCCATTCATCCTTCATTCCTTTAATCAAGGTGGCTTTGAGTACCTCACCTAGTAATGTGCCATAAGGAGATATTTGCATATTGTATTGAAACCTTTTGACATTTTCTTCTAATGTCTCATTTTCCTTTGCATTCATTTGAAATTTTTCATCTTTTAGATCTCTAGTTCTATAATAATCCTGATATTTTGTTAACAAGGCTTGTTTCATTTCATCCTATGAGTTTATATTTCCCCCTCCTAAACCCATAAAGCAGCATAAAGCTGCTCCTTTCAAGGTATAAGGGAACAGTTTCAGTTTTTGGGGTTCAGAGGTGTAGTCATATCCCCTCCATAGGACATCAAATTCAAATAGGAACGCATCGGGGTCTTCTGAAATTAATCCATGACCGGTTGGAAAATTTTGTAATGGGATTGATTTTATGGGCGCATTAGAAACCAGATCAACTATCGGGTACTCCAAAGTGAGGTATGGGCTCGTGGTTTATTTGGTTTCACCATTTGGTTGAAAATATGCCAATAAGCTTCAGGAATTTCTTGGCTTGGGTGTTCTATTTGAGGTGATTGATTACTTGATCCCCTAAGAAATTTAATCGCACTACCTCTATCTGGGATTTTAGGTATACCTTCTCCTATCACAGGAGATCTAGGACCAGGTGATGGTGATGGGTTTGCCTTAGCAAGCCCACTGGTCTCCCCTTCTCCTTCCTCTAGATTACAAGAGTTCCCCTCATCTAAAGGGCTGAGAGTTGGAAGATCTGTATTTTGAAAACTTTGTTCAGCCCCTTCAGTTCTTCTATGAACCTCAACATGGGCTGCAGTTGGTGAATTTGTTTCCTGGGGGATTTGGGTAGAACCTCTCCTGGGTCCAACCAAAGCTTGATATTCAGCTTTTTGGATGATTTCGTCTATGAAAGTGCATCTTCCAGGGGCCACTGGGCCTTGTTCTTTTGTATTTTTTGGTGGGGATTTTGGTTTTTCAAGTTCTTTCTTCTTAGTCATGCACACTTCACACAAAATTCTAAGCACCCAAGTTACCTCTATACATCAGCTGGAGGTAGGTGTTGGCACAAGCGTTTTACTTGTTGCCTGTGTAGGTTCTTACCTTCCATCTTCAATACCTCATCCTCTAGAGACACAACCTATGATATGTTTTGACACTCTCCCCAACAATGGAACCAAAATGTTGGGCTCTAAATATGTCCTAAAAACAACCTTAGTATAACATTAATTTATCAACCCAAGGATTCATCTTTTATTTCAAGAATTTCAGTAAATTCTATGTAGATAGTTGTAGAGGCTAAAATTGTGTAGTTAAAGAAAATCTGAGTTTATCAATAATCAAGTTCCTCACATATTACTTAAAAATTTTGAAGCTAAGATCTATGACAGAATTGAAATCTGATCTATAACATGCTGTGAATTAAAGGAATTAACTAATCTGTTGAATTCATATACTAAGAAGAAATAATCTAATCTAGGAAAATACTTGCAGAACTAATCTATCAACTATTAATAAAATTGTTGGAAAAGAAATGGTGAATTATTATATCTGTGAAAAGAGACAAAAATGTAATCTAATTGAAAGGAACAACAAATATAATCTAATCGAAAGGAACAACAAATGTAGTCTAATCGAAAGGAACATCAAATGTAGTCTAATCGAAAGGAACAACAAACACTAATTTAAGCGAAAGGGACAACATGTATGAAAATGAGAGGAACTATGAAGAAGTAAACTATAACAATGGAAATTGGAACAACAATCGACAACATTCAGATGAAACACCTATCTTTCGTAAGAAATGAATATAAAAATATCAACACACTCATCCATTCATCTTTAATATTGCAAAAGATATTTCAATCACAGAATGGAAATCAAACTGATACAATTACAGATTGAGACATTAACTCCCTTAGACTGGGCCCTCGGTCCTCAGAAGCACTAATACTAGAAACTCAATATGAAAGAATGGTGAAAACACCAAAAGCTTCTGTTAATTCCATGACTGATACAACATTTACAAAAGAATGCTTTCGCAGAGCAATTCTGAATTTTGAATGCTTGGATAAAATTATTAGATTGATTCTTTTCAGGATTCATTACCCCCTATATATTACAATGATATGGTTAAATTAATCTATCCCAAGGATCGAAATATCCTCAGGATTTCTTTTACTATTTATAAGGTTTACGCAATAGGGAATCGATCTTTCTCAAAACTACTTTGCACCTCATGTCTTGAACCTTCAAAAGTCTTCATATCTTTGAGATCTCTTTAACTATCTTGGGTTTGACAATATTTATCCATTCCTGCAACAAAATCACACAATTCCAACTGAATATTATAATTTATCTAATATTACTCAATGATATTTCTAGAAGACATTTTAATCATTTTCTGTCCTAATTATCCCTAATTAATAGAAAAGTCAATTAATATTATATCATAAACCATGATAATAAGGAGAATATTTGTACCTTTTTCACAACTCAACACAGGGCACCCAATTACATCTCAGTACCACCTATCATCCCCAGAATGATGGTCTAACTGAAGTCGTCAATAAGTGTTTGGAGACTTATTTGAGGTGTTTTTCCTCTGAAAGGAAAAATCGATGGGATCAATGGTTACCATTAACTAAATGGTGGTACAACACTTCTTACCATACATCTACTTGCGTAACTCCTTTTGAATAAGTATACAGCCAAAATCCACCTTCAGTTCTCTCCTACATTCCAGGTTTATCAAAGGTCCAGGCGGTTGACCAAACACTTACAGTTCGCGAGGCTATTCTCTATACCCTAAAAGAGAATTTGGTCATGGATCAGAATCACATGAAACAACAAGCCGATCAAGGTCCCTTAGAATGACAATTTGCTGAAGGAGACCAAGTATTTCTTCGGCTGCAACTTTATAATCAAACTTCACTCAAGCTCAACATTGTCAGAAACTTGAACCTAAATTTTATGGTCCTTATATAGTTCTCAAATGCATTGGATAGGTGGCCTATCAGTTAGCTTTACACAATCATTCTAAGATCCATCCTGGTTTTCATGTCTCTTTCTTAAAGAAGGTGATTGGAACTATATTCCAAACTCAAACCAACCTTCTCGATTTGGATGAAGAAGGTTGTATCTAGTTGTATCCACAAGCATTTTTGGACCAACGAGAGTGTCATATTCATCAACGTACCATCAAGGAAGTATTAGTTTAGTGGAAAGATACAACTCTAAAAGGTGCCACCTGGGAGCCCGTTAACATTTTGCAACAATTTTCTAATCTCCATCCTTGAGGACATGGCTAATTCTAAGGGGGATTTCATGTTAGGGACCTAACCTACCTAACCCCTCAAGTGGGTAGAATAAAATATTTCCATTTAATAAAGGTCAATATTAATAAGTCCTAGCGATAAGGAGGAATAAGTCAAATGTAAGAAGACCTAATAGAAGCTTCCACTTCTAGAAGGATCTTCCTCTAGATTGTTGTTTTGGATAGATAGATTTAGTATAAATAGGAATAGAGGGTATGTGAAGTTTTGTCTTGAATATTATTGTAATAGAGCTCTTCTCTACTGTAGGTTTCCCCCTCAAAGAGGCAAGTGAACATTTTTCTCAGTAATCAAAGTGCTCTTTCTAGTGTTATTATGATGTTATTATGGTATTATTGTGGTATCGTTCTGGTTATATCACTATTTCTATGCCATTTCTAGCTAATTATTTATGTTGTTCATACTAATTTATATCTCGAATACTACATTGATGTAGAGATTCTACATCAAATAAAGATTGAGAAGGTTGTAACAAATAGTACCAAGTATGATCCTGCACGACAGAAATAACACTTCAAAAATGCAATAGAGATGTTCAGACATATTCTTGGTCATTATACACTTGAAGTTTTGGAAAAAAGTTTCAAGTTAACCTCTTATCATCCAAGGATCACCAGAGAGTCATATGCTCAGATGGAGTCTTTGAGTAAATCTCAAAAATTTGTTGATCTTTGGTTTTAGTTATTTTATGATATATTAGATGATTATCAACTTACTGAGAATTTGCAGAATACAATTAAAGTGGCCTTGGGAGCTGAAGGAAATCAAGAATATTTCATTGTTGCTAACCTTCCAGAAAGGAAACCAAGTAGGGTACAGAGAAGAAAGAGGGGGATTGGAAGGGAATCTAGATTAAATGCACAATTGGATGAGTATGAAATCAAGGATGTTATGTTAGACTTGTGATCTAATGTCAACATATTTCCAAAGAAGACTTGGGAGGCAATGGGGAAACCCAAGCTAGTCTATTCTCCTATTCAGTTGAGGATGGGAAATCAATACTGCATTTTTATAGTAGGAAGGCTGTAGAATGTAGAAGTAGATATAGCTGGAATTAAAATTGTAGCCAATTTTTTGGTTATTGAAATAATGAGGAGAAGGATCCCTATCCATCTCTGTTAGGTATTGACTAGGCCTATGAAAACTATGTTTTTATTTATCTTAAAGAAACTATGACTTTTGAGTCTGATGGAATGAAGGTCACTCAACCTTTAGATCCATACCAAGGCCCATGATATACTAAACCTACAGATGATAATATGGAGTGGGATTTTCTCGATTAGTTGTACAATATGAATACAGGAAAACGAGTCGATTATATTAACCCCACTATAGAAGGATCAATGAGTTGGCGTAGAGTTCATTCTATGGATGAATATTCTGAAGTTGTTTTTAACAATTGGAAACAGGGACGATATGATATTTTTTCAAGACATTGTGAAAATATCTGATCGATAAGGTGGATTGGGGATGAGATAGGTGATTTTACAACATATTATGGGACTTTAGATCTACATAGGTTTCTCATAAATATGAAGGACAAGGCTGCGAAAGAAAAAATAATGTCAGCACTGGATATAGCCTTGAGATCCTCACCTGCTAGATGGTGGGCTAGTCATAAAGAAACTCTTTCTTCTTGGGATGAGGATAATCTTTCCATCCAATACCATTTTATTCTTCCTTCACAAGTCATCCAGTCAAATGAATATTAGAATATGAAGATTCATATATTAACTTTGTGGACATATGATGGTTTATCTAATCTAGTTGAGCATATTGAATATTGTCTTAAAGTATGGAAAGTTGCACAACTACCTTGTCATTTTTGGGTACATCATTTATTCCATTTTATGGAAATAGTTCCAAAGGCCTAGCATGTGCATGAAGAAACTAGAATACATATTGTATGTTGGAAGGTATTACAAGATTGATTTTGTCATTATTTTTCTTTTTCTCGTAAGTCTTCAAAACTCAAAGTTGTATTGCAACAAATTAAAGAAATGGTGTTTACTAATAAGATCAAGACCAAGTACTCTCCTACAATGTTCCCTGAGCATACATACCTGATTTTGTTTAGTTTTTACCCATCATATGCAAGAATCCCCATGTCTTGTAGCAAGATTGGAAAAAACCCTAAAGATCCTGAAGACTTGGAAGGGATTAGACATTGGACCTTTAAGGAATCTATGGGAACAAGAGAAATTACATATACTCTATAGTATGATGCCATTAGTTCATTACTAAACCCTTGAATTTTTGGAAAGTGAACATTGGGAGTGAAGAGAATCCTAAGCTATATTCCATAGGAGACTATTGGGATGAATAGAACATGACAAAGATCCAGGATCTATCACGGGAGTATGAGGATTTGTTTCCAATTTTTTTTCCAAAACTTAAAGGAATTAAGGGAGCTCTAGGAGAAATGAAAATAAAACTCAAACCTGATGCTAATACATTCAAACACAGACCATATCATTTGAATCCTATAGTCAAAGAGAAGGTTAAGAAGGAAATTGACAAAATGATTGCAGCTGCATTAATCTTCCCTGTAGATGAAGATGAGTGGATCAATCTTATAGTTATATAGATTAATAAAGGTACTGGATATATCATGGTTGTTTAGACTACAAATTTTGAAATCACGTTGTGTGCATGACCCTTTTCCTACTCCATTCAATGATGGAGTACTTGATCAGGTAGAGGGAAATGAAGCATACTCCTTCATTGATTGGTTCTCAGGATATCATCAATTTAGAATTGCAGAAGAAGATAAAAACAAGACCACCTTTACTACATAATGGGTTTTTTTTTCTTGCAACGTCATGCCATTTGGGCTCAAGAATAGTCCAAATGTCTTTTCTAGGATTGTTATTGTTGCCTTAAAGGACTTTCTTCATAAGTTTCTTGAAATTTATATGGATGACTGAACTGTGTACAAATTGATGAAGGAGCACATAGGCTTACTTCGGTTAATGTTTGACCACTACAGACATATACAAATTTCATTGAATCTGAAGAAATGCGTTTTCTATGTTCCTTTTAAAAATTTGTTGGGACATATTGTAACATCCCCGACCATCCTGAGACTGGGTAATGATACCATGTGGAATTTATAGCTTATATAAAATATATGCATTTTAATGAACTTAACACAGCTAACATAGAGTTACTGATATCATACAGAATTAAATAGGATTAAGAGAAATTCATAGAAGCAATGAAATACATGAATAAATACAACATCACAACAACATGCATAAAATACATAATTAAACACATAATGATACTTATCTTTTATCTGGAGTAAATCCACCAACTGCATGCAGACCTTCCACGAACCTCCTAGCCTTAGACCGCACTGCTCATCATTCTCAGCAGTAGGTCACCCCCGAGTTGGGACTAAACTCCACCGGGCAAGGTAATTCTAGGCTTGGTAAGGACAATAAGGAAGTTTCACAAAGAAACATGAACGATCTTTTATCCCATGTGTTACACATTATTTTGGTCACCCCGATGATGAGTCTAGAATCATGTGTTCAGGATCTCAAAAGGATCTTTTGCATGAGAAAAATGACTGATTTATTCCTCTACAAGGCATGTTTTTAGAATGATTCCTTAGGCTGATAGTAGTACACAGTGTGGAAATCCTTGATTTCCACATGCTTCTCTATATCTGGCTCGTGGGGTTTCCACAGGCTGCCATATAAGCAGGGTGTGGCGAGGTTTGAAATATAAAAGAAGAAAGAAGTTCACGAAGTTTCTAGAAGGGGAATCTTCTAGAATGTGAGGTGGTGTCTGTATGGTTGTGATCCTACTGGATTCTCTGAATATAAAAGAAGAAAGAAGTTCATCAGTTTCTAGAAGGGGAATCTTCTATAGAATGTGAGGTGGTGTCCGTGTGGTTGTGATCCTACTGATTCTCCTCGATTTGGTGGGATCATCCTCATCCTTTTAACCACTTCACCTTCTCCTATATAATGATGGGTTTCTCATGGAAAAGGTTAAGAAAGATTGAGAAAATAATTGCTGAAAGAATAGGTTGAAGACTGTGTGAAGGATCTTGTTGCAACTGATGCTTGAGGCCTCCATTTGTCCATCAAGATTTTGTGGACCATTTTCATACAAATTCATAGCAAGTGTATGTGTGTGTTGGAACAAAGGACCACTGAAAGAGAAATTGTGACATCAAGGAAGTTTGGTTGTATCTTCCACTTTTACTTAATATAATATGGTGACATGTTTATTTCCCATAAGATCATTAGAATTTTATTACATGAATCCTTGATCACATGTTTAGGTTTTCATTGAATTTATTATTGCTGCTTTCAATTTGGTTGGTTTGTTTCATTGCAAATTTGATCTCACAAAATCTCCAGAGTGAATCAGGGACAACAAAGATATAAGGAAGCAATATCTAAAGGTATGTCATCCATTCCTTCTTTGGTAGTAAATTCAATGATTGTAACTTAGGGAAAGCGTCATGTACTGTCTTGTTTTTTTCTAGATACAGGTGGATCTAGGGAGAATAGTTTATGTCTACATTCACCGATTTATCCAATAAAACAATTGGTGATACCATTGGGGATACAACTTGTTAGTGGTTTTTTGTTGGCCATTTTCTTTTAGCCTACCTTTTTTCACTTTATTTCAGTCTCCAAGTCTATGGGAGATCCAACCAAACTCTCTGGATCTGAAATATTCCTTAGATTAATTATCCTCTTTCCAAAATTTCTTTGTTTACAGACACTTCCGCAATGTACCCATACACAGCCTCTAGAAACTTTTGATTTCTGCACCCTCACTGTTTATCCCAATGCATACTTTCTGCGACCTACCCACAGCTAGCTTGCGGAAACATTTGATTTCCACATTGCAACCTACTTCTTGGTCGCAGTGATGCCTGTAAACGTTTTTGGTTTGGGTCTTGTCATATTTTTATGTATAGTTTTTCTTTAGCCAGCTGGGAGGAACTTTTAATGCCAATATTTGACTAATTTCTAAGTTTTAAACTTGATTTCGATTGGTTTTTGGAGATCGAACACCTTTCTTAGTCATTTTTCCAATTTTTCCTTTTGATTTTTATCAACAAGGATTTAATCTCTAATTTTGCATCTGGATGCTTGATTGATTAAATTTTTTTTGATTGTATTTAAAGTTTTTGATTGATTATATTTTCTGGATTGCTTGTTGACTGGAAAGTCATTTTTCATTTGCATTTGATGAAACACTTTCTTGTCATTTTTACTTTTATCTTCATTGAAAGTTTGAGTTGGGTTCTTGTTGAGTGTATCAATTTTCTTCGATTACTTGTCCTTTCTTCATTATATACTTGTTTGGGTTTTGGAAAGGAAGACTTCAGGTCACTTATTCTTTTAAAGTAATCATACATAAGAAAGTTTTTTGCATTCAAAGAATTTTTTTTTTAAGAAGAGAAAATTGAGAAATTTCATTGTTTAAGGTTGTTTGCAATTGTGTTCATTCAAGAAAAAGAACGTACATTTTGTAGCTTACATCATTCTGGAAAAATACCTTTTCCCTTTTGTAGATAGAGTTCATTGAATGAAATATTGCATCATTCATTTATATTTGCATATTATTGGGTCAAGGTCTTACACAACATTGGTGTTATTCCTGTCTCCCTCTTGAGTAAGCAACAACCTCCAAAAACATTGCAAAATCTAAAACTCAATTAGTAACTTTTATTTTCTAGGGATATTTTACACCAACATTAGATAGGATAGATCTTTGGAATAGGTTGTGAGACACACTCTCCAAAGAAAAAAACACACAATAGCATCTTGTGATAGGGAGTGTTCAAATCCATTTGCAACATTTTGTCCTGGGAATCTCTTCTCACACAAGGGGGAAACCTGAGATTGCATTGATATTGACAGAGTGTCTCACCCTGCTTTGTTGATATTGATGTAGATATTGCACGTATTATGGGGGTTTCTTGAATGGTATACCCACAATGATGATTGGAATCCTCTCAAGTTGATTTCGGGCTAGATACCCTACCTTTGCGTGTGGATCAGATTGTTGATTGTTTCCCCAGGCATCATTATTATTCTTGGTAGCCTCAGTTTCCTATCTTCTTAGGGTCTTACATGAGGTGAATGTGGAAGGGAAATTCTTCATGGTACCTGGAATCGACGTTGGCCAGACTCACTCGGGCTCTTTGGAGGGTATACCCATGATTATGTGTGGGAGCTTGCACCAGGGTGTAAGTTCGTTAAGCAGGTCGTCAGCGCAACTTTTCCACCCATGTTGTTCTAGCCCCTTCTTGTCTTGACTTCGTGAAGTTGGATTTCATCACCAACAAGTGACTTCAAAATAAGAATTCTTTGTTTTCTTGGTTTGATTCCTAGATTTTACTAGTGAGTGTTGTTTGTTTCTATAGATGGCAATAGATTTTTTCCGTAAAATATTTGGTTCAGCCAACATTGACCCGAGGGCTCTCCTCAATAGAGTGAGGTCTAGGGAAACATACTTTCACAAGTGGAAAGAACTGACTCTTTAGACAATTTCTGATTTGTTTCTGATTCTCTAGACACTTTTTGAATACCTCTTGGATATGAGAGATGTATTCTCTGACTGAATTCATCCAGAGAACTTGTTGTTGACACTTCTAGAATACAAACCATACCTCTTACCGGCCCTGAAAATGAGGATCCCTTTTGGACTACTGACATATTTTGAAACCCACCTCACACTGTGTGAGACCTTTATGGCTCAGGGACAGGTGTTGATATATCTATTGTTGCGCCTCTTTTGTCACTTAGATGAGAAAAAAAAAGGTGCTTACAAGCTTAGTTGGGTTAGCTAATAAAGACAACAGTAAAGGAAAGGGTTAGAAGAATAAAACATAAAAGACTAAACTAAGAATTAAACTAGGAATGATAAAACAACTAAACTAGAGTGTATAAGGACACAAGAACAAGAAACAAACAAGGCTCATGTCACCAATGGAAAGGATTGTTTTAGTGAAAAGAAAAAACCAAAGAGAAAGGGGGACTTTGGGTCCCTTCTTCCTCCAAGGGAGGGCTCTTGGACCCCCAATATTGAGCTCTTCTTACAACTTGAGAACTTGAAAGAAATGGTGAAAGAATCCCAAGCTAATTCACTCAAAGGGTGAGGTGAATAGATCCAATGGAATGGTGCTAGTATGATCTTGATGAGAAAAGAGGATTCCCCAAGAGAATAGCAGAAACATAACCTTACAAATGAATTCCTTGAAAATGTAATGCACCCATGGCGTCTTTTTATAGCATAACTTTGAGGCATTATTCAACCAGCTTTGAGTGTGAAGAAGGGGCCCTTTAGGATACCCTTAGGTCTTTCAAATCGACTTGGAAGATGAACCAGAAGTAGGTGGGAGGCCGACCAACATCAAAAATGAATTGTTCTCAGATGTGCGTGGCTTTTAGCATCCACATTTGTGCATCGCGCGCATGTGCGCTTTTCCTACGTTTGGTGATGGCGCATGTGGGTGCACGCCCTGTATTGTCATAACACATTCTTATTTTATAAGAAGTTGTATAGTTTTGAACCTTTTGGAGATGCATTTTTTGGTAATTTTGTTCCATGGGTGAACTAATAGCTATTTGGAGATGATGGATTTCTATAACCATTTGCGGATGAAATTTCAGTGATAACAGATGCCCCCTAATGGATGAGGTTAGGAGCATACGTATAGCCGAAATTCATAAATGTTTCTTCTACTGAGAGTATCATTGTAAGAGAGAGCGATAATGAGAGTATCAAGAGAGACCCATTGGAGGGAGAGGGGAACCTGAAGAACCCAACCTTCCGTAAGGTGTAAAACTAAACTATGTACAAACGAGGTGGGCATGCCCCATGCTCGTGCTATGTAACTCAAAAATGTGTAATACATTAACTGAAACTGTGTGTTGGTGTAGATAACTGTAGCGCCCTCCAGGGCAGTTTGATAATGACAGAGGAAAATTATGATGGTGAAAAAACTCTAAAAAAAGGTAAGGACACCTATGAGAGGTGTCGATGATACTCAGGCATTGATAGCCTATCAAATTTTAGAGGTCTTCGACATATATGAAAACAAACTGCAATAGTCGCAAAGTAAGACCCACCATAGAATGATAAAGATTTGAATTCAAATTTCATGGGGGTCAATGACAACAGAGGGCGATGATGGTTCCCTCTATGCCATCTGAGACACCTCATTGTAAACGTAGTGAGAGTCAAGATACTGTCACCCTCATGGAAACTATGTTTATGTCAATATAAAGGGAGATACGACTTCGAGAAGTGGAGGGCTTCATGAAATCTACTTGAAAAAAATCAAGAACTGATGAGGAACATGGATGAAGTCGAGGAGTAGTGAGACGAAAGACTACGCTTGGTTGGGGAGCGGTGTAAAGTGGTAGCAACCATGAAACTGAATCTAGTTTCAGGGGGACATATAGATGAGGGTAAATTGTGCCAGAGGTGTGACAAAATGGACAAACGCAGAGATCAAAAAGGTTTATGGGCTTGTAAGTTACTCGAGGTTTATGGATAAGTTCAACAAGGGTAGGAGGTTAGAAAAATGCCCAACCAAGGGAAACATGGGTTGCTTGGCCAAGTAAATAATGTCACCAAGGGTTACGACAAAAAGCTATGTAAATGTTGGAAACAAAGGATTTTTACAATTACCAAATGAATAAAGATTAATTTGGGATGAGTGTACAAATACAAAAACAGGTGCCCCAGTGCAAGATGGTTGGGCTGGTTAGGGCACAAGTTGCGTGGATAACTGGTGGAGGGTGGGGCCCCCGTGGGTGGGTTTCTATATGAGGTAAATGAAATGGAGGGAAATTTGTAGATGGGAAAACTGATTGTGGATGAAATTTATGGTTAATGATACTGCAGAGGCGCAGTCAAAATAGAACTTTGAAGAGATAACCTGGGAGTCCATTGGGAAAGCTAGTAAAATGAGGAGAATGAGTATGTGGTTGATTCTTGGAAATGCATAATACTATCGAGACTCCCATCCCTAGGGGGTGAAAGAAGCATGAGTGTCAAATTGCCAAGGGGGACTATAAATGGGACAACTCATGTGGGGGATAGTGCTACCGGGTGACAGTACCAAAATGCAGCAGAGGTGACAGTACTGCAGAGACGGATATGAGGATCCTATAGGAAAATTTTGGAGGTTGTGACTGGAGATGCAATTGATATTCAGAGGGAATGATTACATGTCAGTGTCGATCAGATACCTAAAGGGGATGCACTAGTGTGTGATGACCTAGTACCTGCACACATGAAAAACAAATACCCGACGTGAACAATATCTCAAAATAAAGGACATATAACAATTATTTGATAATTTTGAACATGAGCAGGCATACTTGAGTTTGTCATGGAAATATGCTCTACTGGGAAAAAGGGAAAATGATAACTCAAGGAAAATGTCTGTGTAAGTGGCCGAAGATGGTTCGGAAAATGGAGCTTATGGGATCCTGTACCAAAAAATGAAAGTGGGGAAAAGGGCTTAGATATGGATGGTGGGTCCATAATGTCATCCCAGTTTCACTGACACTATGGGTGATTGGGCGGTAGTTTGGTGGGAGGACATGTACCTCCCCTTTGCTCGAGGATTGATGAAGAAGTATAATGAATTAAATTCACAGGAGCATTGGTATGGAGTGCCAAAGGAAGTGCAATCAAATATGTGTGGTGTTCTGCGACTAATGTGTGGCGGATGTATGGGATAGATGGGCAATGATGAGTGTAATGCCCATATTCTGTGCATATGGCGTAGGTGAAAGTGGTTTGCATATTTTGTTTTCTTGTGGTTGATGACTCCATATTAGTGTGGGACGTACTTGGTGGAGTGGCAAGAAAAAGGGGTTCTTGATGAGGATGGATAAAACTGTGTAGCTCAGGAAGAGAAGGACATATGTGAGTGGGGTGTCCTTTTCTTTCACATAAGGTGTGAGGGAGTTGAAATCGGGGAGGTAGTGGAGCGATGGGATCTTTCTTCTTTTATCTGCCCCCAGTCGTAGCAGTGGTGTTGCCAATTGGGAGTGAGGGTGGCATGTTCGGAGTTAGTATTGGGATTTGCATCGGGATTCCCTCTGACTAAGGGAGGGATGGTTGAGGGACCATCCTAGGTGAATGTACATACCATACATGGATGGCTAGTACCATGTTTGGAAGGGTAAGATTTGTGGCTTCCTGGAATGCTTCGACTCCATGTGGGGGGTAGAAAAAGGGAATTTTGGTGATGGCCTGAGGGATTGTCTCCCAAATCAGGACTTTCCCCTGGAGGGGGGGGAGATCTGTGATAAGTGGTGCGGTGGCGCTCTCAGGGAACTCCTGAGGTAGTATTTCTTCAACTGGTGGAACTTTGATATGGGGAGGGGACTTAGTGATAGGAGTCTTATCTCTGATGTCTATTCTTTTAGAGGAAAATGCACACACTTTTGTTGAAAAAGATGGGTTTAGGAATGGTGGTGCTCCCTGATATGTGCCCAACATGGATGGGTCATGTAAAAAAACAGGGCCAATGTTGGAAACTGGAAAATCATTTGAGCTAACATGAACAAGGGGGAGGATGTTATCGATGTTGGAGGGATGGTTATGCTCGTAATGTGTGAGTTGGTCGATGGTGATGATCTTCCCATTATGGGGGAACATCATCGTACAAAACACAAAAGAGGTGATTGCCTTCATAGCATACATGTAGTTGCATTCGAACAAGATATTGTAATCAAGCTAAGCATCGATAAATTCAATGTCAATGAGGATAATTTTTCCCCCAAGTTCTATGGGGACATTTTAACAAAGCCTTGCAGAAGATGTTGGTCGATCGTCGTAAGCTCGAAGGGTGATGGTAGAGGCTACTAGATAAGGGGAGCCAATTTTCTGCCATACATGTTTAGACATGATGCAAGTGGATGCACCTTCATCGATGATACATTGATAAACTATGGTGTTCCAGATTGTAACAGGTAT
>SNQJ01S0073472.1:13694-24311 GCA_010110895.2 Picea sitchensis | reverse complement strand
AGAGTCGTCAGATCTTGCAGAGGAGCAGAGGAGCAGGGGATTACTCGTGAAATCTCATTTCATGGATTCATGAGTTGAAGGGTTAAAACCCTTGCCTCAAGATTCACAAGGCCGTGAAAGGCGAAGTCCTGAAGGGGCAAAAGAATCTGAGTCATCTGTCTGTGGGAGGACGCGTGTCGCAGAATCATGCATTTCAGAGATTCAGGCACTGGGACTCATAGAGGCGAGCATATTGACTTTGCGAGTAGAGAAGTCCCGAGGAAATATGAGCCATTCGTCTGAGAGCGAACACGTGTCACGAGATCGTCCATATCGAGGATTCAGACATCGGGAGTCATAGAGGGAAGTATTTCGACTTCGCGAGCGAGGAAGTCGCGAGAGGATCAGGACTGTCCATCTGGGGAGGACAATTGGTAGAGATCAAGGAATCTCGCAAACTTGGAGGTTCGTAAGGTAAGAGCCCAAAGGTTGGGTGCTCCAAGACACGAGTGGTGAAGTCACGAGGAGTGGAGACAGTCGTTGGATCCAAAGAATGGGAGGACCATTGGATAAAGAACCTCATCGCCTATCGCGTGTTCGGGGGTTCGGAGGTTGAAAGGAGTCATTTTCGACTTCACGAGTAGCGAAGTGCCGAGAGCCGGGCACGAGATAACACATGGGAGAACTTTAAGGTGGGGCCCACGTGATTAACAGGTGGACACGCATTGCCTGGAGAAGGAAGCCAACGCTCCATTGACTTCTCGCATCTCGGGGTTTCGCAAGAAGAGAGAGCAAGAGTTGGGTGCTCCAACTCATGAAGTCATGAAGTGAAAAGTGGCGAGGAGAAAAATATGAACCGTTGGATCTAGGAGCGGGAGGACCGTTGGATCAGAACTCCGTGAGGATATTGTATATCGGGAGTTTGGGGGTTTGGAGGTTGGAAGGGGTCACTTTTGACCATAGAAGTCACGAAGTGCCAAGAGCCGAGGCTCATGAGAATACGTGGCACATCCATCAGGTGGGGCCCACGCGATTGACAGGTGGTCACGCATCGCCCGGAAAGGAGTCAACACTCTGTTGACTTCTCGTGTCTCGGAGATTCACGATATAGGAGCACGAGGGCTCAACGCTCCAACTCGAGAGGTTGCGAGTTGCGAGAAGTACAAAGGGGAATTCAACCATTGCTGACTTTTTCATCTCAGGATTTCGGAGAAGAAGAGCATGAGAGCTCGACGCTTCAACCTGCGAGGTTGTGAGTAGCAAAAAGTGTCAAAGGGAGGTCATGCATCGCATTTCCCTGATTCACGAAAAGTTGATAAGCACTCGGCTAGTTTAAGCATGTATACACGGGACAGGGTCATGTGGACAAGACCCCAAGGGGGAAACCTACCACTCGCTAGCCCTATCGGGGTTCGATTCTTTGTCGTGTCAGGGTTTGCAGAGTCGAAAGACTTGACACTCTAGTAGTGCTGAGTCATGAAGAGAGAAAGAATGCCATACTTTTTTGGCCTGCGGTCCCGACCCACGATCACATGGAAATGGACAAGGAAGGAACTAGCCTATGCTAAGACCCCCATAGGTATTTCAGGGATTTTTGATACTCGAGAATTCGACGATTTTTTTTTGTTTTCCTTAGTGGGTATGTGACACATGGTTCTCCGTTATCTGAATCAAATGTGATCAGTTGCATGTCAACTATGTCGACTGTCCCCAAGGCAGAAAGGAAGGATTTTCATTATGATGGACAGTTTTGGAGGACCTCCAACACAAACATGGATGTGGGAGATTGGGCTAAGTCATCAACCAGACTATAATTATGAGTATCCCTAGCATGAGGATTATGCACATTCCGTCGTACAGGCATACGTGGTATGGGAGGAATGGGTTCTGCGTGAGGATGTGGAATCATCAATGGTTGTCCTGTAGTAGTTGGAAGTGTTTCTGAGGTGGTTGGGGTAGAGTTGGGAGGCATCCATATTGATGGTTGTAGGTTTGCAAAATAATTTCTTCATTGGTGAGGAGGACATTGCGATCAACCGAATTCTTGGGTTGAGTGGCACCAGGGATTGGATATTGCCCCATTTGTGGTGGGGTAGGGTTCATCACTTGTTTGGTGTTCATCACACCTTGGTATGGAATGGGGTTTTGAAAAAAAGTTGGAGGCAATGGTTGCAAATACTGTTGTGGGGCTTTCTGAAGGGAAGATGGTGTCGGAGGGCCCTATGAGTTCATGGATGCCCACATCCATTGGAGATAAAAAATTTGGGAGAAATGTTGAGTATAATGTCAATACTCATTACATATAGTGCAAGGGAAGTTAGTTCGAAGATTTTTGTTCTTCCCTTGTCGTGGTATATTGTTATTGGTGCCCCCTTGGGGGTATTGGTATTGGTTTCCCCTAATGGGATGGTTGTGGGTGTCATTCCCGCCTGGTCCTAGATTGTCATTGTTTCATTTTCTTCCTTTTTTCTTATGAGTTGGATTGGACATATTCAACTATTCAAATGTATGAACCTGTTGAATGGGAAAGGGATGAACAAAGTTGACACTGGCATGTGGTTGTCCCGTTGGAGGATTAACTGGCTGGGGAGGACTAGGGAATGGAAAATATAGATTATTCTGTCGATAGGATCCATATGGTGTGTAGGAAGTAGAGGTACTTCCACTACTGTTAGGGTTATATCCAAGGGTTGGTTGTGGACCCATACTAGATTGAGAGACTGGATACGACATGGGTACCGGTGGGGTTCCCCCAATGACTGAGGGGGAACAACGGGATATGATTGTTGGTAAAGGGGAGGGGGGTAGTAAGGATTTCCTCCATATTCCGATGGATATGGAGGTGTACCATAAATAGTGGGTTGTGGGGGATGTGAATTATGGTGTGCAGTGGTACCAATCAATCCATTCGTTGAGTGAGACATCCCAGGTTTGTCTTGGCTAAATGGCATGGGTCTCGGGGTGTCAGGGAGTACTGTATATAAGTATCCTGATGGGGAATAGATGAGTTTGAACTGTTGGGCCTTGCTAATGGCTTATTCTTCATACTGGGGGAAGGTGGCAGCCACATATTTGGCAAGGAGGGAAACAAGTGATTTGAGGAAGCAATTGAGACATTGTTGTGGAGTAGCTTCAACTTTGCAGAGACTACATCGCCAATGCCATTTGTGAATGTGGTCAACGATGTGCATGGTGGAGGTTTGTTTAAATTCCAAGAGGATTTCGAGGCCATTGTCATGATGAATTGTTAGTTGAAAGAAGGCCAAGAAGGCTTTGGCTAAGGATTCAAAGGTCACGTGGGACCCGGATTTTTCTTCTACATACCACTTAGTTGATGGGCCAGTGAGTGTACATTGAAATAACCTTAATCGGATGGAATCATCCATGATGTTTTTTGAAGAGCACCATAAGTGAAAGGTGATGATATGGTTGGCGAGATCGTCTTCTAGTTTTCCTTCAAACTTGGAGATGTCTGAAGGGAGTTTGGTAGGCATTGTAGGCCATGTGGGGTTGTTCAATATAGGATCATTAGTGAGTTTAGTCAGATCCAGTATATTGAGGGAAGCCAAATGTGGCATATGGGGCGGTGGTGTAGGATTAATTTTGGCCATACTGTGAGTGGTATGAGTACCTGACCCTTGGAGGGGGCTAAGTGGGTTTGTACTTCCTCCTTGAGAAGAAATTGGCCTTCCGTGTCTGTGTAAAGGCAAGCGAGTGGATGGTTGACCTTGGGAAGTGGACCCAAGTAAGGTGGAAACAAGCAATGTTGATTCTAAGATAGTGGCACTCACATGGGTGTGAGAACGGGGAGCCGATGAGTTGGAAAGACTATGAACTCCTCCTAGAATAGGAGGGATATTTAGAAAGCGCCTGGAACAATGGGGGTTCTGTGGGTCCCCTATGATGTCTGACTAGCTAAGTGAATGTGTGTGAATGGTGGTGGGAGAAAATAAACAAGAGCCTTTGCCACAATTTTTTAACCTACACAATATATATCCAAATTAGATGTAATCAGAAGGGAATCATACATAAAGTGTTTTGATAAAGAAGCATATATGTGGATAGGTGGATTTTGTCCATGTGGAGGAATAAAGAAAAAAAATTCTCGTGTCCTAAAAGACGTAATGTCCTTCCTCTCAAAATAGCACTGGACCTTCCAATAACACTCGATAGTGGGGTCTGAAGCCATCAGAAGAGAAACTAGTGAAGGTTGAAGCAATCAGTTATAATGAGGGGTAGAGGGGGCATATCCTAAAAGAACTGGCGATATTTCCCAATAGCCTCACAAAATACGATCAAGGTGTAATTGCAACCCACAATTGCCACCTGGGTAGATGTCCTAAAATTTGGTCATTAGGTACCTCGGTCAAAGTGCAACATTTAGATTTTCAGCCTAAGAAATGGGTCATGGGTTGGATCCCATCCAAGAGGTGGGTGCCTCAAGGGGGGATGCATAGAACAACCGAACCTCGGCCTTCAGCCCTTCATGGGTATCTCCCTGCCTTATGGTGTTAGGAACACTTTACTTGGAGGATTTAAAGTTCCCTATTGGACAAATTTTGTTGCTTTGAAAATGTGAGAACCAGATAACGGGGAGTTATTTGGATTCCTATCCCTGAAATCCTACCTAGACTAAAACATTTCTTTTGGCACCTTCCGTGGAGGAAAACTTAGTGAGTTTTTAGAAAAAATTTAGATGTGGTTGTTTGAGAGATTGGGGGTGTAATCCAATCTCGTTGAAATTAAGTGGGAGTGGATAGTTTCGTCAAGAAAAGGGTGGGGTGTTTTTAAATCCCTTTGGAGGAAACTTACTTCAACCTCCATGTTTCGAGATGAAAACTATGTGAGTGAGAAGTGACTTTTGTGTGTGAATGAGTGAAAGTGTGCCAATTTTTTATGAATTAGGTGTCACCTTGCTGCATGTGGACTTTGCTTGGTCCTTACAAGTCTTTTATTACCTAATTAACTAAATGTCATTGGTACAACCTTGCAGAATTCAAAAGTCCCTAAGAAGCTAGCATGTAGACATGTGGGTCCTTTACTATTCATTTAACTCCCTAATGTGATTTGATCTAAGAAAGATTTGAAACTATCCTAGATTGTGAACATGTGGGCATGTACGGGCCCTTTACAAAACCTTTAATATTCTCTAGTGAGTTAATCTAAGAAAGAAAATTTCAACACTATCCTATCTTTGTAGCATCCAGGCATGTATGGGCCCTTACAAACTTAAGATGTGTTTGAAAAATAAACTAAGAGGAGTCTCGAGGGGGCTGTTGTCCTCTCCTAAAGATTTTGTCTCTTAAAAGGAGATTAAATTGTCCCTCGGCCTCTTTCTGATTCTCAATATCACTTTGAGGCGTGAGAGAAGAGCATATTTGTTGAGCCTCTAAATTGACATCCCCACTACCCTATTATACTCCTCATCTATACCTTTTCGGCTTACCTAAGCTTGGATGAACGAAAAAGAACACTACCATTATCCATTGATGAGGTCATAAGGTAAAGTATAATTAATTCATGCATTTTTATGGTTTATTGAGCTAGGAGACTAAATGTTTCATGTACTAATGTTTCAATTTTCCATGTATAACCTTTGACCTCTAGATGAGTCCAACCTTTCTGTACTAGCTCAGCCATCTAGGACCAAGTGCACCTTCCATTCAGATACGGCACCAAATCTCACCTATCACGATCTAGTACCAATGGCTATAGATTTTCACGATCCGGTACCAACCACTTGTGCACTGTTCGTATCTGGTACTATTTACCGAATCTCACCTGTCACGATCTAGTACCGATATAGGAAGCATAATATACCAAGTTTAGCTCCAGATCATACTAAAGATAATTGTCTGATGTTTGATGAATCATTAAAGCTTTAGCAAGGTTATGATAAGCTTGTTTTCCTATTGCTTCATCCTCATACACTTCATGTCATGAGGATAAAGCTTAAAATATGTAACTGAATATATAAATTTGACAATTGATTGATTTGCTAAAGATTTCACCTCCTTGTGTTTCACGACTAAGACTGTTTAAATAGTCATGGCAAGGATGGTGGAGGTAGTAGAGAGTTAGCATAACACAATATGTGAAGTAGTGTTACATATTGTAGAACACACTCTGAGTTGAAGTTTTAATAGAAGGATGTCAATTATTTCCATGTTTTGACCATTTATGAATAAATGTGAGTTGAGTTGTTAGCATAGTTTAATTCTATGTTTTGAAACTTAAGTAATAGGAATGTGTGGATTGAAATAAAGCTTACTGTAGACTCTAGTCCCTGACCTGTTGAAGCGGCAAGGGCCCACTACCCAACAAAGGTCAGCATCCTTATAGATTAGTGTTAGTAGTTGATTTCAATAGTATAGATGTTAGATTAGCTGAACCTTAATTCTTTCAGATGATAGCAGTATAGTTTAGACTAGGATTTTGATCATACGATTGTTTGGAGATCTTTACTTACCTTGTTTTTCATATGTTATGTNTGTTAGTAGTTGATTTCAATAGTATAGATGTTAGATTAGCTGAACCTTAATTCTTTCAGATGATAGCAGTATAGTTTAGACTAGGATTTTGATCATACGATTGTTTGGAGATCTTTACTTACCTTGTTTTTCATATGTTATGTTTCTATTTTTACGAAGGTTATTTTGTTTAATGGACATAAATGTTGGCAGCAGTAGTCAGACATATTTGAAGGCGAACTAGTGAAGTTTACAACAGCACATTGTGAACCACAACATACTCAATATATTCACTATTGAACTACCCATGCTATGTCTTGATGATTAATGTGTGATTTCCCTTTCAGAAGTGTGATTGCATAGTTATTTTTCTGGGTCAGATAGTAGATTTGATCTATCAAAAGAACTCCATCTCATACTTGCATGTGCCATAATGGAGTAGATAGTCTCTCTGTGAAAGACAACCAAAGTGTGTTTTGATTTTCTAGTTTGTTTTAATTCCAACATGCATAATCTAGAATAGTTCTATACTCATGACATTAGAATTACCTTTCTTACTGGTGTCTTGTAACTCTGTTGATTACGAATCCCAGATTGATAATTAATGAGTGCATTATACTGAACATATAAGTAGCACAACATTTTGGCGTCATTGCTGGGGAGTTGCAAACGATAGGAAGTGATTTTTTTTTAGATTGTTTTCATAGTTTTTGAATGATTTTAAAGGATTCTTGAGGGAGGAGGATGAAATGTTTAAGACATGAGGGAAGAGACACGCGGACACTAGAGTGGGGTTCTCCGAAGCTAGGTTGTCTTCTTACCTTCTAGATAGAATTAGGATTTCAATTCAGTTAAGAATCAAATTTCCATTTTATGCATAGATATAGAGATAATAAGGGTAGATTTGTAAGCTCTAAAGATTCAAAAACAACCCCCCCCACTAATCCAATTGACACTGGTGCGGGAAAAATTCCACCAGGAGAAAGTTCAAGGGCAGCCAGCAAGTCTCCAGAAGAAGAACCTAAAACAGAAGAATCAACATTGGGGCAGGCAGAACATGAATCTGCTGAACGTTTAGGAGACACACAAAATCCATTTTTTGAACCATCTATCAGTGGAATGGTAGAAGGAAATGCAGCCACTAAAACTGAGACCTTTGGGTTTCCAATCTTGGATATTTCCAGAAACATCATCATCAACAATATCCCATTGTCATCACTACCTACTTTCAGAGGTATGTCAACTGAAGACCCCAATTTATTTTTATTCAAGTTTTACATATTATGTAGAAGCTATAACTACTCAGACGATTCCCAAAAACTTAATCTCTTTCCTGCTACAATGAAAGATTCATCCTTAAGATGGTTCATGAGATTAGGAGAAAATACAATCCTCTCTTGGGATCAGATGAAAGACACCATTTTATCGAAATACCAAGACTATTGTAAGGATAATGATAAAAATGAAAATTTTAAAATGCAACAAACAAAAGATGAAAGCCCTGAAGACTACTTAGAAAGGTTCTTATACAACTACCAGAAATCAAAATTATTCACCACAGACCCAAATGTAGTAAGAACTGTATTTTTGAAGGGTATTAGAGATGACTGCATAGAAGTTTTAAATTTGTTAAGTTCAGGAGATGTACACCAAAATCCTTTTGTAGAGATTGCAGATTACTGTAGAAGATACTCAAGAGGACAAGCTAAAATAGGAAAAGCACCAAGAGATTCTTTTAGCATAAATACAATACAAAGCTCAGGAACTGTCACCATAATTGAGTTAGGAAACTTATTAGAAAACTTTAAAACAGACATCTTGAGCACAATCAGTAACCAATTAGATACCCTAAAACTGAAAAAGAAACAAGAAGAAGAGATTGTTTTAGCAATCTTTTGTCCTAGATGCCGAAAGAGGCATGGTGAGAAAGAATTTCCATTAAATGTCATAGAAATTTGTGTCCTATGTACACTAGAGCACCCCACATATGAGTGTCCAACTTTTCTTGAACTACAATCCATGTATAGGGGAGGAGGAGTCCCACAAGAACAATCATACCCTTCCATAAGACCTTGGATAGAACAAAACCCCAATGCATTTTATGACCCTAGTGCATAGTATCAACAACAAAAATGGGGCCCTTCCCCAATGACCTATCCATAATGGACACCTTAGCAAGCCCAAACTCAATGTTGGCAAGAAGGTTGGAGGGGGGTTATGTATGGAAATCCCTCTTACCCTACATATCCACAGTATCCTACAAACATTTCCCAATTACTACCTGGATTCAACCCACCACAGATGCAATATTTACTCCCACCTCCTATACAACAGCAATTTACAACCCCCTTGAACCCTAACCAACAACAACAAGCACCTATAAATGCCAATCAACATCCACAAAACCAAGTTTCCCACAACCCTCCGAGACCAACAACAATCCTTGCCCAACCAATCCATAACCCCAATAATCGACCCACCCACCCTGTGCAAAATAAAGAAGTTCAAACCTTTCCCACCTATGAAATTCAACTATGATTAGGGAAAGTTGTAAATCAATCAAATCCTGCAGTAATAATTCAGGAAGAAAATGATAATCATTCTGAGGAAAAAAACACTCAAACCACACCTACAAAAGAAGAGACTTCCCCTCCTATTCCAATCACTTCTCAGTCTATACGAGTACCTCAACAAGTTAATCTTCCACCCTACCCTGAAATATTATTAGTAAAGAAACCTAACCCACCCTTGCACAAAGATATAGAGGATGAATCACGAAATGTATGTATAAAAATACCTCTGCTGCAATCCATTGAGGATATCCCCATATATGCCAAAATCATAAGGGATCTTTGCCTTACGAAACCATGAAGGAAGAAGAAGGAACCTCCCCTTGTTCAGGTGGTGGGACAATTATCTAAATTTATTTATGAAATGCCATACAAATATAATGACCATGGGAACCCAGTAGTCACTATTGAAATTAATGGTATTTCTTTACCAAACACACTCATTGATTTGGGTGTAGCAATTAATGTAATGCCTTTTGAAACTATGAAAAAGATCCAAATCAACCAGTTAAGACCAACCCAAACCATGATAGAGTTGGTAGATAAGTCAGTCATTATCCATGCAGGAAGTTTAGATGATGTCATAGTCACTCTAGCTTCTTGGGAATATCCAGTAGACTTTCTAGTCATCTACTCTAAATCATCCTCCAAACTAGGACACCCTGTGGTTCTTGGCCATTCTTGGCTAGCCACAACAGATGCCTTTATTAGTTGCCAGTTTGTTGAGATGACTATATCCAATGGCACATATAGCCAAAATCTTGTCCTCTTTCCTCCTACCCAACTGGCACAGGAGATACCTGTCTAGTTAGAAAACCCTTATGGAGAAGAAAATTGCATCAGATCCTTGTTAACACTTGAACATTTAAGAGGAATGCAAGAACAATCAGATGAACAAGTCTTAAGTTTATTTTTGGCTGACACAAATTGTATTGAATACCCGAGGTCTTTTGCAAAATTGTCACACATTTTCAGTTCTAAATTTCAACAAACTTGGCACCCTGATATCACTCAATTATATAATTTATCACCAACTTCCTCAAAGAAGGAAGAAAGTACTGAACTTGTTGAGATTAGCCTAGGAAAACCTTTGTATATCAACTCTAGTTTGGAACCAAAACAAAAGACACAAGTAATTGAAATGCTCCAAAGACAATTTGATGTCTTTGCATGGGATTATGCAAACATGAAAGGCATTCACCCTGACACATGAACACATCATATCTACACTAATGACCAAATCAGACCAGTTAGACAACCTCAACGAAGGATGAATCCAACCCTTAAAGATATTGTAAAAGAGGAATTGCAAAAAATCCTTCAAGCCAATCTCATATACCCCATTTCAGATAGTCAATGGGTATCTCCACTTGTCATAGTTCCCAAGAAAAATGGTAAGTGGAGAATATGTGTAGACTTCAGGGAGTTGAACAAAGCCACACATAGGGATTATTTTCCCTTACCATTTATTGATCAGGTCTTGGATACCTTGTCCAGAAAAAAGTATTCTTCATTCCTGGATGGGTTTACTGGTTATAACCAAATACAAATAGCACTCGAAGACTAAGAGAAGACCACTTTCACCTACCCATGGGGAA
>SNQJ01S0073471.1:84188-112602 GCA_010110895.2 Picea sitchensis | reverse complement strand
CACTCTCCCTCTTTAAGCCTTCTTGTCTTGACTTTGTGTTTCATTTGAGCTAGTTGTTTGTCGGGAAGTAGGAGAGAGCATGAGGCCTTGCTTTAGCAACACCGGAGTGAGCCTCTCTCCCCTAGGGTTATGATTTTGAAGCCTTGCTTTAGTAGCACTTCAAAACTTATCCCTCTAGTCCTTTAAAATCTCACCTCCTTCAACTCTTGCGTCCTTCACTTATGACTCCATTAAACCCTAAGGAACTGATCTAAAGCCTCAAACGTTGAAGTAGAATTTGATCTAAACACTCTCAAACCTTTTGAATTGAAACCCTAACTACACTAACCCTGGCTCTAGCTAACCCTACTAACCCTAAGTGTTGCCGCTACCTTATGCTATTTGTATCATCAATGCAGCAACGTTTCATTTTATGAGCAATTGAATGGTAGTTGAAGGCATTAATTGAGTTAAGAAGTGATTTGTTACATTGAATGCTATATTGTTCTAGTATTTATTGGTGAAGTGACATTATTGCTATTGCTATCTTGTAAACATTGACTTCGTCAACATTTACTTTTAAATTGCATGTATTTAATATCAGATAATCTTTAATATATATGAAGTACTAACCAAAGCCTGTATATATTAGTTTATTGTTGCTTTGCTCTCGGGCAGGGATCTTATTTGGTTACCTTTATTGGCTATAAGCTGGACTATCTTCTTTGGTGGTGATCTGTGAAGGGGGGAATTTGTCATTGTCTGATTATCCTTTAGCCTCTTCAAAGCCCCAGGTCACCGGGGACGTCTCCCCTGGTCCTAACCTCCCTAAATAGAAAGAACCTCCCCATTGTGGTGACATTGGGTGGGATAGGTTCCTGTTACGCCAGTTTGGCTTTCAATCTTATAGCCTTTCCTCCTAGCTACAAACTGTGCGATAACAAGCCTCTAATATGAACTTCATAGCAATAATATCCCATTTAACACTTAGCATCCAAATAATATTTCCCACATTCCTCGCTAGTGGGGTATCATATCCAACATAATAAGTATTTTCCCATGCATGCAAATATACCATGAGTGGCGTATTATTAATATTTGAAATAATATATCAAAACCTAAGGGTAATAAGAGTGGACTAATATGTTTAATACAATAAACATTTCTTTTATTTTGAAATCAAATTGTTAGCACCCTTATCATCCATTCGTTGCACATGTAAATAGGTTAGGATTTCCACTCCTATTCTTGGAAACTGTGATTCTTTTTCGTAAGGTAATTAGGGGCGCAAATAAGAAGAGCGCTTTCTATCATTGATTTTATCAAGGGGTCCCACCTATCTAGTATTATTTAAGATATATATAAATAATAATGCATTGCAACCTATTTGCAGGTAGGAACTTTATGTTGCGCTTTTTTTAGGCGTCAACAAGTGGGATTCACCAGGCAAGCTAGGGAAAGGATTTGAGATAGCTTTCCAAAGTGTTGTTAGGGTTCGGAAGAGGATCCAAAATCCTCCTCGACAATGGCGCCAAAATGTTATCACACAAGTTGTAGGTTGGGAAAATCCCAACCCAACCACCAAAATGGTAACAACTTTGAGAACACCTACCCACTATCACCTTAGGTAGGTATTCCCATCACATTAGAGTTGATAGAATCACCTCAAGGGGGGAATCCCGATGATTCTAGGGGGGAACGAGGTGGAAAGTGTGATGTATGAACGAATGCCCCTATAGGTCAGGTTGCTAGACGGAAAAGGGAGCTTGGTAATGAGTCTCGAGGGTTGTTTGAGGTTGCCAAAGTCTGGAGTGACCTGCAAAAATAGTACCTACTTGAGACACAAGGAAAACCAAGTATACGCAGTATATGTTAGGTGGACAAGCAAGTTAAGCTTGCTGTCCCTAATTGCAGCAGTAAACAGAAATTTATATCAGCAAGAACAATAGCAAGTTATTTCATAATTAACCATCAAAATTGTCAAACATTTATTGGACAATGAAGCACTAAACCAATAGATAACTTTACAATATTGAAGCACAAACTTTGACGGTAAAAGAGGGCTGCTAGATGGTGTTTTCAAAGAATTATTGTAGCAGCCTTATGGCGGTAGCAAACAATTTCTATAGAAGCAAGATTCAACCACCAAAAATCACAAGTAAACCAACCAAAAGATGCACAATGATTAGTAGATTAATATGGCAACTTCTTAGCAATTTTTGACGGATGAATAGTGAGTAAGAGAAAGAAGTTAAATGAGTTTGTTGCAGCTCTAATGGCTGTAGCATAAAGTTTATAACAATAATAAGATATCCTTGACCAATCAAAACACCCATGTGGCCTTAGCAAGCTTAGAGCACATAGAATAGATTCCAATTTAGACAATTTCAAAATCTCGTGTTTTCACGTATACCAATGCAATGATTTTATTTCTCCAATGCAAAGAAGATTAGTTCCTTTAAATATTGGGTTGTGGAGTCCCAAAATTAAAGAGCTAGGTGAGCTACTTCCTTGGGGATGTAAGCCTTTTTATTCCCCAAGGCATGTTAAGCTAGCTAGGAAAAACCCTAGGAGGGTGTAAACCCTTTTACTCCTAGTATTTCCTTATGCAACAAAGTATTTCAAGACAATTACATTGGACTTAGTGGGGGTTTATGCACTTATACTCTCCAAAAGCTTAAGCAAATTAACCTTTGAACCAAGAAAAGAAGCAATAGTGACAAAGATTCCTTACCTAGTCTAAGCATTAACAAGATAAACTTCTTTTTAACCAAGAAAATCCACCATAAAGAAAGAAATAGTCGTCCACTAGAGATGGTGCATCATCCATCCATCCAATAGCCAAAGTAAACCATTACAAGAGAGTAGCAACCAAGAGAGAATGAGAAATTCCCAAATAGGGCGCAAATTTCAGCCAGGTATCCTCTCACAAGAGGAGAGTTATGTTATGAAATGAGATTCACATGATCTCTATTTATACAAAAACCTTAAAACATAGTTTGTCCACTTAGCAAGGGTAAAACATAAGATAAGGGGTCAACAACCCTTATCTTACCCCTTGCATCAAATAATAATATTTAATTTTCACTTTAACACAATAGAAACCCTAAAAAGGAGCTGACTCACCCCTTTAGGGAACGTTTTGACACCTTGAACAAGTCATTGAAGAAGAGAATGGAGGTCGTTGGGGCTCCTTGAGCCTCCTCATCATGTGCTAGAGTCAATCCATGCCTCCTCCGGTCAAAATATGCCAAGTGTCAATGTGCAATAACTCCATCACCATCAAACCCCCTGAAGCATGACGTCAACCCTTAAAAGATGACGTTTTGCCTCTCCTAGTCAAGTCATTAGGGCACTAGGGGTTGGATAAGATCTTCCATGATGCCATGTAAACCTTCAAAGGCATATCTTTGTGATCCGGTGTGTGGGCCTACAACATCCACCTATGGGCTCTTTGCCCCATGGAATCCCAAGCTAGGCTTTTTCTCCCAAAATTGGCCACCAAGCAAGGTCCTGCAAAAGAAAGGGTACGCCCTCCAAATATCTCAAKTCAAAGATATCATGACAAGTGTAAACCACATCTAATAAGCAAGGAACCTAAACATGTGCATCAAAACTACCTCATCAAATTAAACAAATGTTGAAAAACCCTATACAATTGACCAAATTTAAGTATGGGAGGGGTGTCATAAAGGTCCTATTGGGTAGACCAAAGCCCTCAATTAGGGGATGCTCCCAAGGATGGCCTTTCAAGGTTATGTAGTGGATGATGAAGTGGAAGGGGTTTAAACTTCATAGGTCAATGAGTTTCACGATATACAAGGGATCGTATTATCTCATTCATGGGTGGCTTTGTAGAGGGTGTGCAACACCTTCGTTTGCTATGCACTTTTTCCAAGCCCATCTTCTTGCCATTCTTTATTTCTTTCATGTTTTAAGGAACAAGTTAAATTCCACTGTCCTGGCTTGGTGTCCAGATAACGACAATGGCATTCACAAATACCTCACGGAAATGAGAAGGTTGGCTCGTGATGAAACCCCCTTTCTCTCAGTTGTCTAACTGAGAGCCACTACCCTGTCTTAGTGACCAGATGATGGTAATCTCATATTGTTAAATACCTATGATTATAATAGGCCGGATCGTGATGAGACCTCCCATCCTCCAACTAACCCCTTAAGCATTCACTAACATTTATTTTTGTGTGGGTCCCCCATTTCTTATAGAGAAGCGTTTCATTGCTTTCTCGGTGATCCCTCGGCGAAGAATCTGGAAGGTCTATATTTAGGCTTTTATCTTTTTTTAGCCAACCTCAATCCCTCTGGGCCTTCAGCCCCTTCTTCCCATGAAATGAGGTATATGCCCTTCTTGGGTCACTAAAGTCAGAGGGCCTACAAGAGGACAATATGATGGGAATGTGATGGGTGGATAGTGGTTAGTATGATCGAGAATTGTACGATAACCCCTCAAGGGACCCCCAGTCACAAACCTTTTGTAATGATCCCAAGCCATTAGGCCAGGAAAATCACGGTTTTGGGTGTCTTTTAAAACTTTTCTGGTTGTGGCATTCCGTCAAACACTTTGCTGATCTACTTGTTTACATGTGTTTACTTGTAGGATGGCCTCTTGAGTTCAGCCTTAGGGTTTTAGTTGATGATTTATATGTTTGTTGCAGCAATAAACAAGAAGATACAATCATGGAACATACCTCAACCATATGCAATATGATAGACAAGCCAAAACATTGTAGATCTGATTTTATTCATAATAATAGAAGAACCTGCTACAATGAAGATGCTAATTTGGAATGCACATCAGATGGCTAGAAGATAGGAGCTACTACAAAATGCTCCAATAGAAGACGACAAGCTTCCAAAGGCCGAATATCCAATGAAGACCGATGCAAGAGTAGATCTGGGTTGTATGAGTGCCAAACCCCAAGCTGGAAGATGCCACTCTCTAGTAGAAGATTGAAACCCTCAATAATTCGGCCCTACTGTCAAATACCTCCAAATGCTACGCTGAATATGCCGAACTATAGATCGGGATGAGTAGAATCCCCTCCTGAAATCTCAAACCGAAATACCAAGGGAAACTCCTCCAATGAGTTGTGTCCTCCTGAAAACTGCCAAACCCTACAATTTCGACCCTGATGAAGGAGACCTCCAAATACTCCACTGAAGAGGACGAACTGTAGATCGGGATGAGTAGAATCCCCTCCTAAAATCTCAGATCGAAATACCAAGGGAAACTCCTCCAAATGCTGAATCCCCCAATGGAGCTGCATCCTCCTAAAACTGTCAAACCCTACAATTTCAGCCTTGATGAAGGAGACCTCCAAATACTCCGTTGAAGATGCCGAACTGTAGATCGGGATGAGTAGAATCCCCTCCTGAAATCTCAGATCGAAATACCAAGGGAAACTCCTCCAAATGCTGAATCTCCCAATGGAGTTGCGTCCTCCTAAAACTGTCAAACCCTATAATTTCGGCCCTGATGAAGGAGGCCTCCAAATGCCCTGAAACTCGCTAGAAAGGTAGATCGGGACATTGCAAGTCACTGGGTGAAGTCTCAGGATCAGATCTGAAGTATAGCCCCTCCAAACTGAGTAGATCTGAATCTCAAAATTGCCCTCCTTCTCTCCAATTTGTCCAATGCATCCAATAAATCAAATGGCACATGAAACTCCTCCGGAATGCCCTCCTGCACTGAGTAGATCTGAACTAGAATGGTGTGGGAGAGTATTGCATCTCCAAGACTGAGCTTGGGACAATCTAGGTGGAATCTTTCACCACCGAATCGTCTTCTAGGGTTTGTTAAGTCAAAACCTTCAAAACCCCCAAGAGATGGGCCCTCTAGCTAGAAGCCAAATATCCAAAAGATAAACATACATGAATCCATGAGTAGAGGCCCTTGCCTTTCCTTTATACTTTTTGGCTCACCTTGTCCCTCCAAGTGACTTTCATTTTATTAATATTTAATTAATTAATTAAATCACTTTAATTAATTAATTAACCTTTTTACCTCTGAAAAGCTTCTTATCTCTCCTTGTGGCTTCCCTGGCCACTGAAAGTCACTTCTCACCATCCCATCCTATAGTGTTTCTTCTCCCGATTCCAATGAGCTATTACATTGAGAGGTTCCTCCAAGTAATGTGCCCAAAATGACCTCTTCAGTGAATTCAATTAACTTATAGCTCAAAATAGTCAAAATCATGGAAATCGTCGGAATGCAGCGAAACCAAAGCCAACCTGTGCGAAATGGCTCATAATGATGGAATATGATGAGAAATTCAAGCTGGACCCCACAATGCCTCTCAATAACCCTTGTACTCGCTATAACATCCATCTGGCTACTCTGGTCATCATAAACCTTTGCACTGTGATGATGTCCCAAAGTGGGGACATTACACCTTCCCCAAAATTTGGCCACTTACTAGGAAATCTATGACACTTACCAAGGTGAAACATGGTCAAAAACATAATGTCCAAGTGGGTGTTCTATAATCAAACACATCTTAAATACAACATGTTTGAATGCCTCAAATATTAGGGTGATTACCTGCCACAATATCTGACTTATACCACTTGGAGCAAGACCCATCTGCCTTCCAGATGCTAGCTGGTGTGGTGGATGCACTGGCAATGGATCAAAAGGCAGTGATAGAGCGGGCTTCCGTATGTGCAAGTCGACACTGTTGGTCACGTGGTCTCTCGGCACTCCATATCTGCAACCTGAGGGCCTCGATACATCATCTCCTTAGTTATCCCACAAAATGGGGATAGCATGACCATTAATATATCACTGTTGGTAAATGTTTACTTGCTTCCTTATCACACACATTGACACCTTTGATTGCAGCATTAACTAATGGTTACACTTGTTGGATATTGACACATATGAATGATAATGATATGTGGTGAATGCTCATAAATGTGTTTGTTTTCATTGCATACTTGTCTCATACACTAAGAACAAGACTGCTCTATTTTCATTGGTTAAATAATGTTATCCTCGATTTCTAGGGATAACTAGGAGATCATGTCTCGAGGCCCACAGGTCCTAGACATGGAGTACCGAGAGCAGGATTGACCTGAGCATGGCCACCGGAGGCCCATCCTTCTTCTTCTTACTTGGGATTTGTCCTGTCGGCCGTGACAACACCCATCACCATCGGCTTGGACTTGCATCAGAGAAGACTCTTGCTCCATGAGGTAGTTGGTCCGAGGTATCATGTGGTATGTGTCATGTTTGACCATTATAACTTTCAAATATATTAAAACCAGGGTTCCTTTCATTTGTGATGAATTCTTGGATCTTACACTAACCCACTTGACCATTGTTGGGGGGATTAGCAGTGCCCTAGCAAGCTTGTATCCATGGGTTTTGGTTATACCGAGTTGAAAGAAAATCCATCGTCATCCACCATATTATCATTTACATCTTATCTCCCATACATCCATCCCATTCCCTAGTCAAGACATTAGGATGACCTATTTGAGGGTTACACTTTTGTCACAATGGGAAGAAGGGGCTAAAGGCCAGTAAAAGCAGCTGCTAAAGATAAAATCCATAGGAAATAAAACCTAGAGATGCCTAGCCGGGGGGATCCCCAGAGAGAGAGAGGCAATAAAGGGGCCTCGATAAGAAACAAAAAGGACAGGAGAAAAATAATAAAACAAGACCTAACCAAGAGGATGGAGGTCACCATCGCGAGGCGACCCATTATGTTCATAAGTAATTAGCAGTATGGTGCCATTATCTGTAGATCACCACACGGTGATGTCCCTTGGTTTGCATGTGGGGAAGGGGTCTCATGCGAGCCCGACCTTATCATTTCCACAAAATACTAGTGGGTGGCCTTTGTCATTTCACGGTCACTAAGCCAAGGCAGTGTCCTACGGTCAGACCTTGAAGCAAAAGAAAGAAAAGGGTGATAAATAAATAAAGATAAGGCAATAGGGCTTGGAAAGAATGCATCCATGTGCATTACAACTCACACCTCTCTGAGGCACCACAGGATAATACCACCCACGGTCTTCAACGTGTCACGGACATCTTAGATCATACCACATGCATTATTACATGGCTTGAATGATGTCCTTTGGAAACTTTCCTCTTCTTGCGGATGCTAGCCCAACAGGGCACCTTGTCTTTTCTTTGGCTTTGTATAGTAGATCGATTAATATCTTTGAGCTATTAGAGGATATGCTAGGGTTTTGTGCATGTATTTGATAAAATTAATGATGAGATATGATTGACATTGCTATGATCAGGGACTAATGAGCCCATGGAGGCCAAAGTTTTTGATGTCTTGGACCATGCCCGTGACGGTACCGATGGATTGGTACACATGGGAGATGATTAGCTCGGACCTCCATGGGGTGAGAGAAGAGCCCATCGGATGGTTGTTGGGATCGATTGGCGGAAATGGGACAGACGTTATGATGAACCTTTGCACATGAAGAAAATAAGGACATTCCACCCGGGACACTTGGTGAGCAGAGCCTAGAGGGTTGACCCACTTCGGATGGAACATTTTCCTCTTGATGAATAGGACATCACCACGGAATCTGGGCGTCACGATGGCGTGTGGAGTTTGATGGGTTAGCGGCGTGTGGCAGCTTGGAGGAGTCCTAAAGGGGCTAACGTCTGACCTTTCCCGGATGGATATGCCCAAAGATGGCGATCTCCCTCGGAGGCTTGGCGTCCACCTTTGCTCATTTGTGTCTTTTACTTAGCAATTAATATAAGCAGTTAATTTTTGTAGTCGGTAACGTAGAACACGTTTATTGACTATTTTGTAAATTAAAGGTCATGGAATGATATAAATTGATGATGTTTTCCCTCATTTGAACATAACACAACTCACTCTCTTGTGAGATACTACTTCGCCTAGCCCTACTAGGGTAGTTTTGGTGTTTTTTAAAAATTGAAGCGCAACTTTTGAAGGAGGATTTCTCTTGGCATTTATGGCATTTCTCTCAAGGAAGGTTTACAACTAGGGTTTGCATACTTTTCTTCATGATATGTAGTGTTTTCTGCAAAACTTTCTTGATTGAATGGTTGTAGGTTAGTATTCTTGCATTTACTTATAAATTTCTTTGATTTTAAAACCCTAGGTAACAAGCACACAAGTAGGTCATTGCTACATGTCCCCTTGTTGAGAAATAGTTTTCGGCCATTGAAAGAAGAAGATATAGCCTAGCATTTGCTACACTTGTCTTCCTTTTTTTCGAGCTAGCGTTGAAGTTATGGGTTGAAAAGAGGAGACATCCTAGCCCTAGTTTGACTACACCTGAGGGTTTCACCTTCTAGGGTTTGAAGGCCTTGCCTTTACAACACTCTCCCTTAAATTTATACATTGAGCTAGCCGTTTTGCCAGAGTTTCTTTAGAGAATGAGGAAGAGCCGCGAGGCCTTGCCCAGAAACACTAGAGTGAGCCTTTTTTCCCCTGGGGTTTTGATTCTAGGGCCACACGCTGCGACACCATAGAACCCTACCTTCCAGTCTCACTAGTTTTATCCTCTTAGAGACTTTGTGCCCTTGCTTTTGACTCCATATACCCTAAAGGCGGTTAAATCTCCAACGTTGGGTCTCTAGTGTACAAAACCATCTTTTAAACTTTAATTTTTGAAACCTTAACTAACAAACTAACCTATTTAGTTTGTTAGTTAGGGTTTACGTCATAGTTGGTTGTCTTCCTTTTTCTGAGCTAGCGTTGAAGTTATAGGTTGAAAAGAGGAGACGTCCTAGGCCTAGTTTGACTACACCTAGGGTTTCACCTTCTAGGGTTTGAAGGCCTTGCCTTTGCAACACTTTCTCCCTTAAATTTATACATTGAGCTAGCCGTTTTGCCAAGTTTATTTAGAGAATGAGGAAAGAGCACGAGGCCTTGCTTAAGAAACACCGGAGTGAGCCTTTTTCCCCTAGGGTTTTGATTCTAGGGCCCTGCCTTTGCAGCACCATAGAACCCTACCTTCCAGTCTCTAAGTTTTTATCCTCCCGAGACTTTGTGCCCTTGCTTTTGACTCCATATACCCTAAGGCACTGGTTAAATCTCCAACGTTGAGTCTCTAGTGTACAAAACCATCTTTTAAACTTTAATTTCTGAAACCCTAACTAACCCTAACACTGCTAACCTAGGCTGACGTCATAGTTGACGCAACAAGCTTTTGACTAATATAAGCAATTGAATGATGACATCAAGCATTTACTGAACAAATTATTGATTGGATATACTGTAGGCTTGGTCATTTGGTAGATATTGATGAATTTATGACCTTTCATAGGCTAAATAACAAAACATTGACTTTCATCTTGTATCTATTTCATTGCTTATTGAATTAAATCAGATAGTTAAAGAAGTACTAACCCTTTGAGTTATAACCTGCAAATATACATATTGTGTTGTTATTATCTTGTTCCAGGCAGGTGTTTTCAATAGGGACTACACTTCTTTTATTGGCTGATTAGTCGGACTATCTGATACTGGTGGTCACTTGCAAGGAGGGAAATCTTAACACTTGACCTTGTATCCTTTGCCTCTTCAAACCCCAGGTTACCGGGGACGTCTCCCCTGGGCTAGCCTCCCTAAACATAAAGAACCTCCCCATCGAGGTGAAATCGGGTGGGGAAGGTTCCTGTTACGCCAGTTTGTCCTCTATCCTATAGCCTGTGACCTAAAATACAAACTGTGCGATAACAATTAACTCATTGGATAAATTCAATATTGTTGTCCTTGTGGTTTAATAACTGCAGTTTGCACAATATTTCCTTGTTGCAATTTCATTGGTCATCTTTTGGCATATAATCTATGGATGATGATGGTTCTAAATGATGAATGGTGATACACATTGCTTTTATTACTTTGTCACTCATGTTGTTCTAATTTGAAGCAATACAAACACTTCATGTTCGAAGCACTTTGAATTAGCATCGTTGTCTAAGTTATATTTACTTTGAGCTCATTATCATGTAATATTTTTGGCTTCTCTTCTCTCATAATTGATGTGCTTTACCCTTAAGAGAAAATAGAAACTCTAAGTCAAACCAAGTCCTGAACCTTCCCCTTCCAGACACAACGATAAAACTTAGTTTTGACCCCTAGGAATACCCTCCCTAGGTTAGAGATCCTAGCCTTAAAGTGTAGAGGCAGGGCACTGAGGTGACAGTCGGTGGCTTGCCTAGTCGTTGCCCCAAGCTCTCTTTCGCAGGGTGGAACTTTCCCTTAAGCGAGAGTTCGAGTAGAAACACTCCCCAAGGGAAAAGACTTTACAATTGCAATTGAAGGGAGGAAGGGTTTGATAAATTGGAGTTTCCATCTTCTTTCTCACAGAGCTCATATATATGTGGGGCTGACAGTCATGTATTGCTGCCATCTCTTTCTGTAGAGGGTTGTGTTTTCTTATTATAGTGTGTTGTTCTTTGCTGAAAGAGAGGTTGAAGTGTGGTTGTGAAGCCCTCTTTCAACCCTTTTTTATCAGATCTAAATCTTGATGTAATAAGGGGCTGTTCATTCAATAGAACGTTGTCCTTCTTCTTAGATTTTATTTTTAATGAGTTATATGGTTGCAATAAGTTGATGGGTGAGTTATTGTGTCTGTCTTGAACATTTCACCTGGCAGTTACATGTATATCAGATCTATTTATGATTGATGATCCTTATTTTTTGGTGGTTTAATCACGTCTTCTTCATCTACATTTCGAGTTCCATTTGCACCTAGACTCTGTTTCCCAAGGGCAAGGCACTAGGTCTTGCTCGTCTTCTCTTTTTATATCTAAAACTCAAAACACTTTAGAGGATAGCCAACTAAAGTGAGGAGGACGATGACCAAGGTGGAAATAGGTGTTGTCCTTGTTATCCCCATTTCCTAGGGATAACTAAGGAGATGATGTCTCTAAGCCCTCAGGTTGCAGACATGGAGTACCAAGAGACTGATGGCTGGCAACGTCCACTTGCACAGACAGAGGCCCGCCTCACCACCACAGATCTCAGATTCATCACCATGGTATTCGCACACTTGCTTGCTTCCGGAAGACATTGGGTCTTGCTCCATGTAATGTCCCTTTTTGAATAGGAGCTCCAGAGAGGAGGCTTCGTAGTCTAAACAACCCCATTAGACTATAGCCAGGGCCATACATGGGTAAATAGGGTTACTAGAGGTCACTTCAACCGAGGGTGTTATAATTTGAAAGTGACATTGAGCTAAAAGTGACTAAAAGCGCTTTTAAGCCAAAGTGATCTTAAAATAGAGCAGGTGAGCTAAAATTAGGTCAACAACGAATTAGGGTTTCGGGCAGCTATAAGAAAAGGTAAAACAACCTAATTCATCATGATAAAGAATTTGACTTGACAGGTGAGAAGAGAGGCACATCTCAGGAGAGAGCTTTGTGGATTCCAGGAGGAAGACGCAGAGGCTGATTTCGGTGTTGAGAGACACCCTAGTCACCAGGAAGGTCATCCAGATCTTCCATCGTTCTTCAGCAGCAGTTATCCAGTTTGCAGCAGTGAGGGTGCACTTGTCCAGGTGGAAGGCGCACCTACTAAGCATCAGATTGATTTGACTTGTCCTAGTCAGGGAGAATCCAGTGATTCCCCTCCGACCCGGTTGAGAGGAGGCATGACGCTTCTATTTCTTGGTTTCTTGTCAGATTCCGATGGAGAAAACATCTTGGGCACATTACTCAGCCATTGAGGGTGCGACAGTTGGGGAGGACGCATTTGGGATTCTCGAGAGATCATCAGATCAGATCCAGGGAAATCCTTCCGACCCATCTCAGAGGAGCCTGGGGTGCTTAGTTTGAGACCCTTATCAGCCGATTCCGAAGGAGGAATCACTAGGGTGCAGTTTCCAACAAAAGTTGGGGCGCATTTCCCCAGGGGGATCCATCCGGGGTCCAGACACATCAACAGAGGGTCGATTGTCAGCCTGTCAGTCACCAAGACTATGTAAGAGGGAAAGACGCATTGTTTGGGACATTTTCTAGTCAGATTCAAGGTGTGTAGCCACCAGGGCGCACAATCCAGTTCTGCAGCAGTTGTCGTGTGAGTTGTCGTAGCGCGCATTAGATCATCCAACTCACATCCTATCCAATAACAGTCTTCTATTATTCGTGTATCATATTTCTAGTTTACTTCTTTATTGTATTCTAGCGAAGATCCACTTAGATCTGATCTAGCCGAGTGATTCTCTATTTGCAGCCGCATACGACATTGTAACCAACAAAAATCTCATAGCATATGATTTACAGTCTTTTGTGTCATTCTCTATATTTATGTTTATTCATATGTTGTAAAGAACTTATTTATCTACACACATGCAAAAACACCAAGCATGTTAAAACCCACAGCTTAAACGCATCCAAAAACCCCCAGTGTATCAAATCCGACAGAAGACACAACAGATTAGCAAATTTTCCTAGACTAGCCGGATCTGGGATATTACACTCCATGAGGTATAAGCCAGGTATTATGGTGAGTGTCATTTCAATATTTGAGGCATTTGAGTGTGTTGCATTTAAAACTTCTTTTGATTATGTAGCGTTTTCTTGGAAGTTATGATATTTGCCCCTGTTTCAGTTTGGTGGTTGACATTGTGCCCTAGTAAGTGGTCACCCTTAGGGATGGTTTTTCCACTGGGAGGTCCCCTCGACAAGTCATCGTTCCATTCCCGTTCATACTTATCACTTTCCACACTTCATTCCCTCACCTCCTTATCTTTTAGGATTTTCGGGTGTATTGACCCAAGAAGGGATTGTCCCTCATTTCATGGGAAGGGGTTGAAGGCGCAGAGGGAATGTACGTAGAAAAATATAAAAACCAAATCATAACCTTCCAGATGCTTGCCCAAAAGAGGTCTTGAGAACAATGAAATTTTTCTCCTAAAAAAAATTCAAAGACCTGCAAAAGCAAACACATATATATATAAATGTCCCACTTGTTGAGGGATCTACACAAGTGCGTTACAAGCTAAACTTTACCCCCATGGCACTCTATGTACCTCTCCCTTCAAGTGACACTGCGACACTGCCCCCCAACCTATATGTTACCCCATAGGGAGTACCCAGTTGTTTTGGAACTTAATTAATTAATGGAATTAAATGGGCTTGGAAAAAGAATGCATTGAAAACGAAGGTGCAACACACCCTCTACAAAGGCACCCATAAATGAGACACTATGTTCCCTTGTATGTCATGAACCCCATGCCCAAAAGTCTTGCCCCCATCCACTTCATCTTCTCCACACAGCTTAGAGGGGGGTCCACCTGGGAAACACTCCTTGACTTAGGGAATGATTCACCCAATAGGTCACTTTGTCATCCCTCCCATACCTAAACTTGGCAAGTTGCATAGGGTCTTTGAGCACTTGTTTAATATGATGCGGTGGTTTTTGATGCACATGCTTAGGTGACTCTTTTATTGATTTGATTTACTTATCATGATGCGTTTGACTTGAGATCCTTGGAGGGCGTATTCATTGTCTTTGCAGGACCTTGCTTGGTGGACAGTTTTGGAGGAACAAGCCTAGCTTGGGCTTCCCTAGGGCATGAAGCCCATAGATTGGATACCATGGCCAGCACACTGGTTGATGATGGTAGCTTTTGGAGGCTTGAGAGACCTCTTTGATGACCTCACCTAGTCCCTACAAGCCCAACGTTTTTCCTTTGGAGGTCAAAACGTCACATTTAGAGGGCTTGACGTCTTGTTGAGGGCTACGGTTTGGTTTGTGGTGGTGTTGGCTTGACACTTGGCACCTTTTGATGGAGAGAGTCCTTGACTTGATGGAGGAGACCCTGATGCATGAGAGGAAGGCCTTTGGAGGCCCAATGTTTCACCTCCAACCTCAAATAATTTGCTAGAGGTGCCATAACGTCATCCTAGAGAGGGTTGACATCATCTTTAGGGTTTTTTATGTGCATTTTTAGGGTTAAATTTGAATTTAATATTGTAAAGGGGCAAAATAAAGGGAAATGTCTCCCTTATTTTGTGGTTTACCCTAACTTAAGTGGACAAACACTTTTTAGAATATTTGTATAAAGAAGGATCATTTCTATTTCATTTTTATCATAGCTCTCCCATTTTGAGAAGATACTTGGCTGAAATTTGCACCCTCATTGGGAAACTTGGATATCTCTCTCTTGTGCAAATGTATTTTGGTGATCTCTCTTGTTATATTGTGGAGCTAAGGTGGTGCACACTTCTTGGAGGCTTACTCTCTTGCTTTGTGGTGTAATTTTCTTGGTGAACTAGGGTTTTATATTGCATCTCTCTTGGAATTGGTAAGAAAAATCTGCAATTTGTTAGTTCTTCTTGCTTGTTTCATAGTGTTATTTGGTTGAAACCCTAGGAGGAGTATAAGTGCATACACCCTCCATCAAGCTTTATCTCATTGCTAGTTGATAAGTCATTTTGGGACAAGGTTGCTAGGAGGAGTACAAGGGTGTACACCCTCCTAGATTTACCTAAGTTTGATTTGCATGCCATAGGGAGTAAAAGGGTTTACACCCCTAGGGATATTGTAGATCCAACTCTTATATCCAAGACTCCATTTACCCATATTTTAAAAGGCACTAATCTGATTTTTGCATTGGAGAAATAAAATTGCTTGCATTGGGTAACGTAATTTTACGAGATTTTCAAATTGTTTGAAATGGAATCAATTCTATGCTCTACTAGCTTGCTTGAGCCACTAGGGCACACTCTTTGGCTAGAGATATATTACTGTTGTTATAACATTAAAGCTACAGCCATTAGGGCTGCAGCAAATTGCTCTCAAACTTTTACTTTTGCTCTCTTTTCAACCATCAGAGTTTGTTAGAAAGCTGCCATAATAATCTACTTGTCAATTAACATATTTTGGGTGGTTTACTTGTAATTTTTGGTGGTTGGAATTTTCTGCTATAGAAAAATATTGCTACAGCCATAAGGCTGTTATAATATCTCTGCAATAACATCTTTGAACAGCCCTACATTGTTGCTAAAGTCTTGCTCTATCTCACTTGAGTTATACTAGTTATTGCTAGCTTACCTCTTGCATCTTTAACTAAACTTTTAGTGACTTATCTAGCAGCTTTGATTATCATTTACTTGCTGAATTACATCATTCTTTACTGCTGCTATGTAGGACAACAAGCTTCACTTGTTTTTCGATTGGGTATCTTGGCTTGTATACTTGTCTTTTCTTGTGTCTCGGGTAGGTACAAGTTACAACAATCTTCTGCAGGTACACTACTTCTTGGCAACCTTCCCTCATCAACAAAACTTCATCCCAACTCTTCCATCTCTCCACAACTTGACCTATGGGGGCTTCATCCTTCGTCACCTCACTTTCCATCTCAATCCCCCTAGGGTCACCCGGGATTCCCCCCTTGTGTTGGATTTCTTTTTCACTAAAGCGAGGGGAGTGTTTATCTAAGGTGACAGTGGGTAGACTCTCCCACAGTGATCGCCATCTCATGCATTGGGTAGGACTTTGCCCAACCTACAGTTTGTGCGATAACAGTCCCCAAGTTTCCTTAGGGTTTGTATATGATGATTGGACTTATATTTGAAGTGCATATTTTAGAAGTAACACCAAAAGTGGTATCTTTTAGTTAGACTTAGCGATTTACTTAGCTTGACTCTTAATTATGCTGCACTCTTTTTTCTTTCTTTTTCTTTTGGTATTGATATAGGAGTTGCTGTTGCAGTCTCACATTGTGTTCACACTAGATGTACCTTTTAGTCCCATTTAGCTACTTTTATGGTCATTTGTTGGACATTAATATATTATCTTATCTTCTTTATCTTTTGCTTGCACACTTGCTCTTGGTTGTTTCTTTTATGTGAGTATTTGTCATTTCCATTACTGTGTTCATATCATGTGTGCATCTACTTAACAATTGGATAGATTGTAATCTATTATCCTGTATGATATATATCGCTTTCATATGTCGTTGCTCAATGTTAACCTCTGTCTGGTTGTTGAATAGGCATATGCATCAGAAATCTGCAGGGAAGAACACCAAGCTTTGGGCCTATCACTCGTAACAACATTCCCCACTTCTTTGTTTTGTGCCATAATTATGATTATAGCAGTTTTATTTAATTCACTTAATGTTTATTCTCAGTGATTTATTCATTTCGCAGGAAAATGCATCAAAATGTATTGGAAACATCCTTTAGTGCCAACAAAGACACTTATTATGTGGATTATAATAACATGTATAAATATATACTTTCTTTCTTTTAGGTTGGTACAATGTGGGGGATAGGTTTGATCATTGGTCCAGCGTTTGGAGGTTTCTTTGCTCAGGTATCTTAAATCTGTTTCTCAAAAGGAATTTTGAATTTATTTAGGTCATGAACGACCCGTTTCAGAAGTATGTATATCATTCACCGTGGTTTGGTTTGTAAGTATATATGAGATTGAATATATTGGTCTTGGATATGAAGCCGATGGGTTGTATTTGCCACCAAACAGCTAGTTTGACAATTTTGTTTTTAATCTTCACTGAACAGAAGCACATAAACTGAGTTTCATATTCTTTAAAGTTTATCAACTTATAGATTTGATCACAAGTGATGATAACCACATAGATTTTCACGGTGTTCTTCCATCCACTGTAGCCTTTTGACATAATCAGTAGCAAGATTCATGTAGCCTGTTTTTTCATGAATGCATCAACTTTTTCAAGCCAGTCTGCTGCCTCGTTTTCGCTTATTCAAGGGTTGGGCCCTCTTCATTATACTATTCTGCATATCGGTAGTCTCTATGTTAAAATGTCTTTCAGAGGATGTTTTAACATTTATAAACTGATTATTTTCTCTTTAAAAGATCTGTGCCTTCTTTGTTTAGGGCAGCTTTTGTAGGATTTTACTCAAAATCAATTTGGGTTCCAAATGCGACTTGTCATTTTTTGAACATTTGAGGGTAACCTCCAACCAAGGTGAGAACTCGGTTTGAAGTATTTGAGTACATACTCTTGCTTAGAAACAGATGCCCAAAATTCATTCCTTTCATTGGAATGTGAAGTTTTCTATTCTTGGTCAGTAAAAGATCATGATTATTTCTGAAATTCAGTTCCTGCTCTGTTTTAATAATAAAAGGCTACATATGTTCTATCATTTTATTAAGATTTCTGAAGCTCAAGGCTGTATCAAATCTCTTTTGGAAGAAGTATTAACGGCCTCCCCCTCCCTTGCTGCCAATCCAAACCACAAAGGAACAGAGAAGAAAAAATGAGTATTTACCATTGCAGTTTACCTTGGGGAAATAATTATTACCTTTATGCAGGCTTGGCTGTTTTTCTTCTGAAGCATACTAGGGACAGTTTTAACTTACGTATGTTTATTGTTTAAACCTCTTGCTTCTTGCATTTAATATGTACAATAGAACTATATTCACAATTTCACTCTAAAATCGTCCTTTCAGGATCTGTATTCAGTAGACTAGTAAATATTACTTGCTGTTAATTTTGATATTTGGTATGGTTAAAGAATTACATAGTGTTGTAAATATCTATAAATTTTCCCTGTATTTCTGTTCTTTTCTGAGTTTTTCGGGTTGTCAATATTTCCAAGTATTTCAGATTTCTGATATTTTATGGTATTTTCCCAGATATTTCCGATAAGTTACCTTCTATACCCTCGGCAATATATCCCCCGATACCATATTTGCAACATTGGAATACATGTTATCAAAAATATCATCGATTTTCATATCCCACTTAAATTGTTATACATGTAATTGAACCTTTTATTTCATTAACAATCCAAGAACTTGTGGACTATGATATTGATGTGACATGCTTCCACGCACGAAAACTTGGCAGACTCTTGAGTCTGTTTTGAGAAAACTGTTTAGCTGCCGCATCTTTCACTAAGATGCTACATCGGACATTGTTTTTTCATTCTTCTTACTCTTTTGTTGATGTTCCTAACAATTTTTTCATTTTTTTACTGTTGTGGAGACCAGCCTGCAGAAAAATTTCCAGATATATTCTCAAAAACTTCTTTATTTGGAAGGTAACTACTGACAATTTTTATCATAGTATTTCAAAGTATTTGTCATTTGGCTATGGTAATTTCTCCTATATTTTCTGTGGATGATTTGAACGTGCTATATTTTTTCTTAATACTGTGTTTAATATCTTGTTAAGTTGTTTGAAATGTGCAGGTTTCCCTATTTTTTACCATGCCTTTGTATCACGATTTTTTCAATTATAATTTTCGTGGCTACATTCTGGCTTCCGGTAAGTTTACTCAATTTGCGTTTCGTTTGAATTTTGAATCACCCACCCTCTTAACCCTTAAAACTATTCTCTATTATAACTGTTCATGCTGCTAGAAGAATTTGACTTGCTATTAGAACTTGTTTGACTCGAGATGGAAAATATGGCATATACAAAACATGGTTTGTTATATTTAGAAATAACTAGTGGCCCAGTTGGTGTATAAAGTTTGTTACGTTATGGACAATAATATGTTGCTATGGACAACTAATCATACGGAATTGTCGTTAGCTCTGTAAGTTGATCCACTGGATAACCAATCACATTAGCGGCCAAGAATTGGATGTTCATAGAGTGGCACAACGTTGTCCAATGCCATGGGGAATGCATTAGGTAACAATTACCGCTAGAGTAATGCACCCTCATGTGGATGCAACTCCCAAGGTGAATGCCCCTCATCCTCCTAGAGAAATGCGCATCTCATTGTTGAAGTAACTTTTTCCAGATGTGTCTCTACTTTTCTGAAGTAACTGGTGCCATAGATGAGCCTCATGTTGGCAATATGCCTATGCTGTTCAAATCCAGCTCGACCCAACCAATATCAACAAACCAATCTATCATTATCCAGCAATGAATGCACCCACTCACAATTGTAACACCTACTAAGGGAAGTGCACCGCACCTCAAGTGTAACTTGTGAGTGTCAAAAATAGACGAAAGAGGTCCATGAGACAACTTTCCCTCACGAAACTCCCTTTCGCAAGCATTCCTTCTGTGAACCAACCTGCCAAACAATTTGATTCACAAATCACCATGGTAAAATGGAGCTACTCAACATGCTAAAATCTGAATGGAGAACAGCTTGGAACAACTGGGAAAACTAACACACACATGTATATTTTATTAAAACTAGCACAACGAGATACGCAGAAAAATAACACAACAAGCACATAATAAAACAAAGGGTCAAAATTGACCTTAGAAACCCTTAATGGGAAAACCGACACTCAAGATATATATTTTTATTGACCTTATCCAAGATGGCCAAAGACCAAGCCGCTTGAGGCATTTTACAATGGAGTTCTTTGGGCCTTTAAATAGGCTTCATCACATATAATCCCATGGGAAAATACCATGGGTTACCCAATACCATGGGCTCGTAAACCCATCATTGACCGTATTAAGGTTATCTTGTCTACTATATGATTGAGTCAAGACTAACCCAACATTCCCCATTCAAACTTGACTTGGGATATTCACCAACCCCCGTCAAAGTTTATTTACCGAGTTTTCGGAAATGCAACATGCCCACCCCACCACCTAGGTGTTAATGTTTATGCCATTATTATAGTTCTTTGCATTTCAATTGATAAGAGCATAATAAGAACAACTTCACTGAGAAATACACATTCACAAGAGACACAACATTTATCTTGGGAAACCCTCTAGGGGAAGAAAACCCAGCAAAAACTTCCTTATCATAAATAGCTTATACAATGTTCAAGAGATAACTCAAACCAATACAGATAGTCCTCATGCCCACCCCACCACCTAGGTGTGTTAATGTTTATGCCATTATTATAGTTCTTTGCATTTCACCTGATGTAGAGCATAATAAGAACAACTTCAATCGAGAAATACACATTCACAAGAGACACAACATTTATCTTGGGAAACCCAGGGGAAGAAAACCCAAAGAAAACTTCCCATCATAAATAGTTTATGCTACAATGTTCAAGATAACTCAAACCAATACGATAGTCCTCCCTTAAGAGATGCCATAATTTTCTTTCTCCTCTCCTGTAATTGCAAAATATTGCCCATAAGAGAAATGAGCAAGTGAGTTGTTGTGTGTTTGAAGTGAGGCGCTAGCCTCTTATTTATACAAGACTGGCACATGTGAGAGGTCACAACTGGCAGGGCCGACCTCTCACTCTGGGTGGGTAAACCCACCTTTAATTAATTCTAGGTCTTCCATAATAACTGCTAGGGCCGACTTCTTATTCTGCCCTTTGTAATTGTCCGATGACCAATCCGCAAAAGGGGATTTGGTCCTTATACAATTACCGGCATGATTAATCCATAATGGGGATTAATCCAATAACAATAATAATAATAATAATGACATGATTAATCCGCAATGGAGATTTAATCCAATAATAATAAGAATGCTCTTCGCAGTTACATTATTTCAACACTAGGTCTATGTCTAGACTTTACTGGTGAACTTCCAAACTAGGGGTACACATGCCTAAATAGGTCTTACAACCATATGACCATTTTACATGTGATAAAAAATCACCTCCATAAAAATTATTACAACTGTGCCCAAACAAATGATGCTTAAAGCATTTATCTGCTTCTTTTCCTGCATTCCTCTATGCTCCAAATACAATGAATGCAAGCACTCTTTAGCCGAGTTCTTCTTTAGATGCTATCCTCTGTGTGCTTCTACCAATGCTCCATACATTTCCATGTGCCATTCACCATGATTCATAAAACCATGAACCATTACTTCATTTTGTGCCTTTACACTTCCTGTTAAAGTGAATCAACCTTCCCAAACTCTTTTGAGAGAGTTTTTGCAATTCTAGATCTTTGACCATGAGATCATAGTGTATAACATCATCACCTCACTTAGTCAATCATATGTGGCAAGTGCATATGCCAATATCAACCAAATGACGCACACATTAGGTGATGGTGGTCTCTTTCTTCAAATGTGACCTTCACAATTGCTGGTCAGCACCACACACTAGCCAACATTTTGTTTTAGCAAACATGACTAGCGATAGATGTTTTTAGGCCTCACTATTTCCTTTGGTAGGTACCATTTAACACTACCATACATAACCAAAATCTTACAGCCTCTTCCTCCAATTTGGATTCTCACAAACCTGAAACCTTTCCAGGTGAAGAATGAGGCGGAGGCATGTACGAATCACCGTCATACGAAGTAAAAATAAATAAAAATAGGTTGTAACCTTCTTTCTCTCTCTTTCTCGAGAGCTAATGGATGCAGTGTTTGGAAAATCTTCGTGATGAGAAGAAAATAATGAAACCATAGAAAACTAGGTTATGTATCATAAGGTTGCTCCAACACAAAAATTGTTAACTAATCCTCCGAGGTTCTCGAGAGTGATGTAATATTAATTAAGTAGTTTAAGTAGTTCGTTCAACTGCTTGATAGTTGAACTGTTCGTCCAACTGCCCAATCTATTCATATAAACACATTTTGTATCCGCAGTTGATGAATAAGAAGAAATCTACGGTGTGTTTTCTGTGTTTTTCCTTGCCCTGTGTCAGTGGTATCAGAACACAGAAGAGAAACGACTGTTGGGAGGAGAAAACCACTGCGTGAGGGAGCCCACGTGGAGTAAACCACGTGAGAGATCCCTCATTGAAGAGGATCCCACGCAAAGGCCGAGAACCCTACAAAGACCGCACTAAAGAGGGAGGAAACCACTGTGTGAGGGAGCCCGCGTGGAGGAAACCACATGAGAGAGCCCGTATTGAAGAGGATCCCACGCAGAGGCCAAGAACCCTACAGATCCCGCACTGAAGAGGCCGAGAACCCCCACGTGTAAAAACCGCTGCAGAGAGATGGAGCTGTGGTACATCGTTTGAATTTTTTCATATTCTGAAACAAGTCTGTGATGAAAGTTCGATTTCTAGTTGTTTATGTAATTTCTGAGAACAAAATCCTTTAAAATGCATTCATTAATCTTGATAGTGGGAGTTGTGCTTTCTGGGAAAGCAAATTATCAAGAGTGGTTCAGAAAAATCAGGCATACATTGATTTTTAACGATTTTTGGGATGGTATTTGTGAAAATACTGGTGAGAACTCAGATGATAGCTCACATAACAATGAGCTAGAGGAGCCTACAGATGCCAAGGAACTTGCTATCTGGAAGAGAAAGGACAAAAAGACCTATGCTTTGATCGCTACCTCAGTGAGTGAAGAAGTAAGTAAACATATGATTTCTTGTAAAATTGCGCTTCTAGCCTTAAAGAAACTCAAAGATCTTTATGACTCTCATTCTGAACTTGAAATTATTCAAATAATAACTAAGTTATTCAATTTAGAGATGAAAGATAATGATCTAAAGAAGCTAGCCTCTGAAATTAGAGCTCTTTACCATGATATTAAGGCCACTGGTGTAGAAGTTGATTTACAACTTATAGCTTTTATCAAAGCTCTTTACCCCACTTATTCACACTATCTTGAATCTCTTCAAGCTAGTGAAAAAATGAAAAACTTGACCTTTGATAAACTTGTTGAGAAAATTGCGGAAAGTGAAAAAGCCTTTGGGAAGAAGTAGTCACTTCCCAATGCCAAAAATCTATGTCTTGCACAGGAAGGGCAGAAGTCTAGTAATGATCTTGCTAGACATAATACTAGCAGCAGAGGTCATGGTAGAAAGCAGTTTAGAGGCAGGGGGGGTAAAAATTATCAAGGTGACAGACAACCTTTTCAGCAACAACACCAAAACAAAGATAAGAAATCTATACAATGCAATAGATGTGGAAAAATGGCTCACACAATTAGTTTTTGCAGAACTCCTTGGGAGAAGATTCATGATAAGAAAGAGCAAAATCAAGATAAACATAAGCAACCACTAGAGAAAAGTAATCCTCTTGAATCTACACATTATGTTGTCGCACATTGTAATCTTGGCATTGAAGAAGTTTTTAGTACTTCTTTTTCTTGGAATGACTCTTGGTTATTAGATACTGGAGCCACATGCCATATGATATTTAGAAAATATTTCTTTGAGACATTCAATGATCAAATTGACGAGTAGTTTATTTTGCTGATAAGTCAAAGTTAAAACCTTCCGGAATTGGTTCAGTAAGACTTAAATTACTAGGATATGTTGATTATATACTCTGTGATGTTCTTTATCTGCCACAATTAAAAAGAAATTTAATGTCTCTTATCCATATAAGAAAGCAAGGCCATTCAATTGATGTGTTTGATGGCATCATTGAGATTAGAAGAACTTCTGATAATATGATTGTCATGACTGGAGTGGAAGATGATAATCTTTTAAAACTAAATGGTACATCTATTAATGTTCAGAATTCAACAAATTTGGCTCAACATGGTGGTAATTTGTCTTCCAGTTTGTTATGGCATGCTTGATTTGGTCACATTAATTTTGAGACTCTCAYGCTTATGAAGAAGAATGGAATGAAAGGGCTTCCGAGAATTCGAAGACARCTTTCTCAATGTGATGCATGTATTTTAGGCAAACATAGTAAACAACCTTTTCATGACTATATGTCTCGAGCATCTAGAAAGCTTGGTCTTTGTTATGAACATATAAATAGATAATGATTAAATAATAAATTATTAAATAATAGTTAGTAATAATGAAAAGACATGTCTCAAAGGACATGACTGTTAGTAAGGGCACTCCTGTGTGGATATTTAAGTGAGCCCTCATTTTCATTGTATACATATCATCTATCATTCAATTATATTTACCATCTTTAATGGATTATTGTGTATTATTCTATTTATACTAGATATTCTTATAGTTGTCAAAGAGGTTATTTGTCACATTGGTATCAAAATTCATTTTTTCGATCTCAGCCGTTGACCAATCTCTTTACCAGACCTAGTCTGATCTTGGCTTTTGGCCACTAGACCTTGGTCAAAATTTGTGCCTTTGGCAACATACCTATAGGCCCTTGGCCACTAAACTTTTTTAGAATTCGTGGAACTCCGGGTCTTTGACCACACCAGGGAATTTTGCCATTTTTAGAAAAAAAGAAGTGTGATTCCGCTGCAAATTTTGAAGTCCATAAATTTTGTACAAGAGAAAAATCGCTGTACTGCAAGGTTCAAGAACATAACCAGAAAATCACGAGATCAAAAGCACTAAACCGAAATTGGTGAAAGGAAGGCTTATCTCTGTTGCAAACATCTGCAAACAATTGATACCAACTACTAAAACGACTACCAAACCATTCATGTTCGAGTGTTAAAGGAAATATATAAAACGAGTCTTTTGCAAATTGAAAAAGTTAAGCCTTCAAAGTTATCTATCGAATTACGGGGTACATTGCATGTCTGTAGGAATTAATTCGTGGGATAATCGTGCGACTCAACCTCTTCGGACATCATTGTTGTTGACCATGATAGTGTGTTATGACTAGGCGAACAGGTCACGCAGTGATCTAAAGGTTTGAATTGTTGTAGTTAATTAGGGAATCGTTTAACAACATCAATTTGAGAGTCGTAGCTGCCATTTCCTGATTAAAAAGTTTGTGGACTGAGAAATCGTGGCCACCAATTCGTTGTCTCCATAGAGTCGCTAATTGGAGTGGTTAGCTTCAACACCAAACCCATACCGAGATTTGTTCCACTTATCGGTGCCAACTACGAAGGATATCGAAATTGCTGTAAAGAAACATGCCATTGCTGCTAGACGTGGAGATTACAATTGCACAAAATATTAGTCTGAAAACCTCTACCAAAAAGTCGCGACTCGTGTACGGAAATCAAAGGGGTGATAAACGGAAATATAACCAAGGTATAATCAAACAATTAGAAGGTTATAACTATCATATATTAAGTCAAAGCGGAAAGGTGATTAGTGACACAAAGAGATACTTATAAAGGTGGAAGCCCTAATATTATATTACAAAGGAAAAAAATATTTTAAATTCCAAATAAAATTTTTATAAAGTAGTTATTCCAAATTCCAATTTCCAAGAAGTTCCAAGGTTAAATATAGTACTAAGGTTATTTTTTAAAAGTGATTAAAATGAATGTTCAAACTATATAATTGAGGGAAAAAAAAGGGTGGGGGTTCAAGTCTAAAAGAAGAAAAGGTATAAAAAGAGTATTATAAAGTGGAAGGTGAAAAAACTTATAAAGCATATGGAATATATCTTACATTAAAGTGAAGTAAATCATCAAGGGTCTACTCAAAATATTAAGCAAAGAATACACAATTGCATATATATATATGTGTGTGTGTGTGTGTGTTTTATATAAATAAATAAAGAAGAAATAAGTTATAAGGGATTATTAAAAAATAGACTAGTCTAAAATGACGAATGTAAGATTTTCTTATGAAGGATGTTGCATTAAAGGGGATTATTCAAGGAAGATAGGTTAACATCGTTATCAGCATGATCCAGGATGAGAATTCTATTAATATTAATTTGGCGAATCAATTATTTATTTCGGAGCATAATACAAGTCAAAAGACAAATATTTTTTGAAAGAGACAATATGAAATTAAAGACTTGCAAGTAACAATTGATGATTATGAATATATCTCAATTCAATGTTACAACTATGTTTCAAGAAGAGATTGACATCATTCTCGGGTTACACTGGTTAACAAAACTAAGTACCTTCATTTTAAACATAGAAAAAAAAATTGTGACTTTTCTCTATAAAAAGAAGATGATGACTCTTCAAGACATTACTATGAGGTCAAAATCGATAACACCTTCATCAAAAGACTTCAAAGATATCTCGAAGATGATCCTTCTAGATAATCAGAACTCGATATCAAAGATGCAAAAAGAATATGATGAAGTTATTGCTGATAAAACCCAAGAAATATCTCGCTTTAAAAATCATAGTGAAAAACTACTTACTCAAATTAAGAAGTCAATGGATACAAAACAACGTGTCCAGGAGTTGGAGCAAGAGAATCAAGATCTCGGGAAGAAATTATCAGGAAATGATGAAGAAGCTTCTTGTTTGAAGAACCTTAATAAAAAATTGCTTGAACAAATTAAAAAGATGAAAGATGAAAAGCCAGAGAATTGAAATATTATAAATAAAGTCTGCAAATCAGAAGATGAAGAAGAACTTTCATGCCTAAGGGTTCATAATCAAAATTTACCTACACAAATTAAAAATTTGAAGCATGATAAGAAGACTTTACAAGAAAATCTAGATCGCAAAACATCATTAGTCGATAAGGAAAAGATGACAGAACCAATCAACCTTACAACTCAAAAGGATGCAAATCCAGCTGATGTAAATAAGTTTTCAAATGTCGAGGTACAAACAAACCATAGATATGAAGAAGACTCAATTCCAAAAGTTAATCAAGAAAAAGATGCAAGTATAAGAAATAAAGATCAAGTTGCAAGGATTCCTTATCGACATCCTAATCACAAAAGTAGATATTTCAACCATTCAATGTCTCAACAGAAGGAAATGATAGATATTCTGAAGAATATTGCTTCTAGTACGAGTGATGCTCAAAGTAGACGATATCATAAGAGTCGAAATACATCAAATTTCTTTCAAGAACCCTATAAACACACAGTTTCACAAAATATCGAACTAGGGTGGGTAGACTCTTTTAGAATTCAACAATTTTGCTCAATACTTAAAAGATCCTATCGTCTCAGGGCCTTAACGATCACTAGCTTAAAGATGAAGAATCAAGAGACAATATTACAAGCCAGAGAAAGAGATAAGTCTTCCATAAGTATGCTTTGAGGACAAAGCATTTTTAAGAGGAAGACAATGTTATGAACATAAATATACATATAAATAAGATATAAATAGATAATGATTAAATAATAAATTAATAAATAATAGTTAGTAATAATGAAAAAACATGTCTCAAAGGACATGACTGTTAGTAAGGGCACCCCTGTGTGGGTATATAAGCGAGCCCTCATTCTCATTGTATACATATCATCTATCATTCAATTATATTTACCATCCTTAATGGATTATTGTGTATTATCTTATGTTGCACGGGGACCCGTCCCCCCCCAAAAACCTGCGTACCCTCCGTTCCCGCGTACCGGGGACTTGGGGACCCTTAGGAAACTTACCCAAATTGATGGGGACTTCATTGGGGACTCGGGGACTTGTTGGTCGTCCCCAAGACGTTCCCGACAGATTTTAGGGATGTTACGAACAAATTTCAAGGATGTTCTAGGCAGATTTCAGGGATTTTTTGGGCAGATTTTGGGGATATTCAGGGCATATATCTTCAGTCTTGACAATCATGGAAATTGATGATTGGACAGTAAGATCATTTTTCCCATCCATTATTTTTGTATTGCATTGAATCTAAATCTGTTGTAAAAGTTGTAACTCAAAACATGGGTTTTGTATGATGGGTTTTGATTTGGGTTTTTGGTGATTTAAATATTTTATTTTCAACAAGAAGGTTACAACAAACAAAGTTTCCATGTCAAAAAAACAAGAAATGCAACATTTCAAAG
>SNQJ01S0073471.1:62335-74629 GCA_010110895.2 Picea sitchensis | reverse complement strand
ATCAATAATCAGCAAGAAGTAATTTTCTTTCCCTGTGCCTTCCTGTCTTGATGGTCCACATAAATCCATATGAACTAGTTGGAGTGGTTTCTCTGTTGAAGTAAAGCAAGTTTCAGGGCATTTGGAGGCTTCCTTCATCAGGGCTGAAATTCTAGGGTTTGGCAGTTTTAGGAGGACGCAACTCAATTGGAGGATTTAACATTTGGAGGAGTTTCCCTTGGTATTTTGGTTTGATATTTCAGGAGGGGATTCCAATCATCCCAATCTACAATTCGGCATCTTCAGCGTATCATTTGGAGGTCTTTGATAGTAGGGCCGAATTATTTAGGAGCTTCAGCATTCCAGCAGAGCGTGGCATCTCTAGCTTGAGGGTTTAGCATTTCTTACATCCCAGATCTACTCTTGCATTGGTCTTCAGTGAGTATTCGACCTTGGGAGGCTTGTGGCATCTTCTATTGGATCATTTTGTAGCAACTCCTATCTTATATTGTCTTTATTGGAGCCATCTGATGTGCATTCCAAATTGGGATCTCATTGTAGCAGGTTCTCTTATTGTTATGAAATAAAGATCTGATTTGCAGTGTTTTGGCTTGTCTATCATATTATTGATCTTGCATATGACTGAGGTATGTTCCATGATTGTATATTCTTGTTTATTGCTGCAAACACACATATAAACATCAGTAAAACCCTAAGCGTAACCTAAAGGATCACAGTAAGCAAAGTGTTTGACGAAATGCCCCAACCAATAAAAGTTTAAAAAATACACCAAAACCGTGATGTTCCTTGCATCTTGGCTTGGGAACATTACATCATGGATGATGTGTACAGGGTACAGGTAAACTTTCCACACCTCAACAGAGCACATACATGAGTCCCTTACAAACGGAAAGGTATGGGAGAGACCGGTCAGACAGAGAGACTCGGAAGGAGTTGAGACGAAAGAGTTTTTGCTACATATGCAGACAGTCTTGCCATCCACATCACATGTGTTTAGAGGATGATCAGGTACATTTGGACAATGATGGAGATAGGAGAGCAAGACAGACTCAGGGAACAATGTGCAACAATGATGAGGAGCGACCTCATAGAGAGGCTAAGGGGATGATTATCACCTCCTTACCGAGCATTCCTAATTTTCATACATTTAGGATTAGGGCAGGAGTACATGGACAACGAGTCATGATCTTGATTGATGGTGGGGCCACCCACAACTTCTTTGACTCAGGATTATTTAGGAAGCCGGGTTTACCTACAATTGATATTGGAGATTTCAGAGTGTTATTGACCGATAGACACAGTATGGCATGCACACAGCGAGTTCAACACCTAGAGTTGTCCATGGGCAACCATAAAATGATGAACAATTTTTTTGTGTTGGACTTGTAGGACACAGATATCGTCTTGGGAGTACAATGGCTCAGTACGTTAGGGATGATCTCTCAGGACTACCAAAAAATGAAGATGGAGTTCAAGATTGCCAACAGAAAAAAGGTAGTTATAAGGGGCATGACCACTAATGCTCCTAAGGATGCTTCAGCACAACAGATGGAGATGGTGTTGGGACATTGTGGTATGCATAGCATAACAGTTAGAGAGTCACATCCATTGACGAGGCGACAATATGATGAGGGGATATCCAAGAAGAGACAGTTGGCACAAGGTACAATTCATCCAGGGAGAGATTCAGAGACAGATAGTGTGTGCACATTCATGGTGGGGAACATACCAGTAGAGGTTACCACAGGGGGAGTGAGATCATCGATCAAAGACTTGGGGCACAGGTTCATAACAGGAGACAGGCTCATAGAGGATGTTACATGGAGTGAGGGCCACATCAGACAGAGCCTTGGTCTGCAATTGCTTGAGGACAAGCAATTTTGGGAAGTGAGGATTGTAATGTCCCTTTCCAAATGACTCCAAGGAGGATGATGGAATAACCTATAAACTCTCCCCGTAGGTTATAATCAGTGGGGAAGGGGAGATTATGGAGATTATTTGATGTCATCGACTTATTAAAGCTAAAGTCTAAAGTGGCATTAGGTAACTAAAATAAAAGGTTATTAAGTGAATTTTTAAATAATTGGGAAATAACCTTAGAAGTCACTTTAATAATTTTAAGTGATTATCATGAAAGGATTATAAAAGGAGATGAGGGGGGCTCTCTCTCATTAAGCTTGTTATGTTTTTTATTTGAGTTTGGAGATCCCTTGGAGATAGGGTTTTAGGGTTTTGGGAGAAAACCCTTGGGTCAGGTTCAGTGGTGAAAGACCAACTCCAACTTGGAGGATTGGTTTCAGTGAGCAGGTCCACTCTAACCAATACATTGGAATGGATTTGGAGATCTATTGCTTGGAGTTTATTTGCTTCCTTTGGGGCATATTATTACAGGGAAATCATTGTATTTCAGTGGAGTGAATCTCTTTATAAGGAGGAATTAGGTACCCAACTGAAGAGGGTGAATTACTTGATTCCTTGGGTGGTTTGACTTGGTATTAGAGGCTTCTCTTAGAAGAGTGATTTTTTGGTTGTTACAGCATTGAGTTTGGGGACGACCTGTTGTTGGGAGTATTCTCGTCCAGCAAGGTGATTTCTAGATTGGGAAGAAACAAAAGAAAAGGGCAAATCTTCCCATTATCAAGGATACAATTTGCTTAGACGATGATTGTTATTCCCTTGGCACAATTTTGGGTTGTGGGTTGAATATTCCATTAAGTAAGGCGAATGGTATTTATAGTACCATTGTTGCAGCCGTTGGGAGAATTATTGGGAGTCTCGTGCAAATAAAAAAGTTAAAACACGTGTTACAGATCTGACATACTCAATGTAACATCCCTGTTTCCCCCAGTTTGTAATTAATCATAAAATAGGATTACCATGCTAAGGCATGTGGACAGTGTAAATGTATTATTGTTTGAGTTGCTAATAAATGACTGTGGGGGTGAAGCCATGTAAAGTGTATGAGGTGGATGGGGTCAAGACTCAATGAGCATAGGGCTCATGACATAATAGGGGTCACAATGTCTCATTCATGGGTGCCTTTGTAGAGGGTGTGTGGTACCTTAATTCGTAATGCACTTTTTACAAGCCCATCATTTGTCTTTTAACTTTCTTTCTTTATATTTTCTTTCAAAATAGAACAAGGAGAGGTTGAAGGTCACTGCCCTCGCATGGTGACTGATGGTGGCAATGTCACCCACAAATGCCTAATGGAAATGAGAAGGCGGGCTCGTGATGAGACCCCCTTTCTCTCAATCATGCAACCTAGAGTCACTGCCCTGGTTTGGTGACCAGATAATGAGTGATAGGTCGGCTCATGATGAGACCTCATATCCTTCAATCTACCTTTCAGACATTTATTTGTTATATTATGGGTCCCCTTTTATTCAAAGATAAGTGTTTCATTGCTTTCTTAGGTGATCCCTGGGCGAAGCATCTAGAAGGTTTATATAAGGCTTTTAACTTTTAGCCAACACCAACCCCTCTGGGCCTTTATCCCCCTCTTCCCATAGAATGAGGGACAACCCCTTCTTAGGTCAATACACCCTAAAAACCCAAGAGATAAGGAAACAAAGGGGAATAGTGATGGAAAATGGTAAGTATGGTCAGGAATGGTACGATGGCTAATCAAGGGATTTCCTAGTAGCAAACCCATTCCCAAAGAAGACTTACTAGGGCACGATGTCAACCACTAAGGTGAAGTAGGGAAAAAAGGCATAATGTCCAAGCACATATCATGAAATCTAGAGCAATCTAAGATACAACATAATCAAATGGCTTAAGTATTGAAATGATACTCACCATAACACTGACTTGTACCTCATGGAGCAAGGCCCACTGCCTTCCAGAAGACAACTGGTGTGGTGGATGCCATTTGTAAACCTATCACCATCTGTGGTGGTGAGTAGGTTTTCCATCTGTGCAAAGGGTACTATCGGTCATGTAGTCTCTCAACACTCCATATCTGCAAACTGAGGGTCTCGAGACATCATCTCCTTAGTTATCCACAAAATGGGGATAAAAAAGCCATCTGAGATCCTATTCCTCCTGCAAAAAAAGAAGAGGATGAGGTTAGTCACTTTCAATTTCAGGTTTTTGACGATACCCTATTCTATGACTCAAAAGGTGAAGAAGAAAGGGAATCCTTGGACAAGCTAGATCCTTTGTATTATGAAGCTAAAGATGTAGGGGAAAGTCATGAGGATGAAGCACTGATGCTTTCTCTTTCATTTGATAAAGTCATCCAAGTCTTCGGCCTTCCTACACAACAAGAAGTGAATACGGTAAGTTATTTCCCTTTCCAAGATTTTGAAGATGCTTTATTTTGTGATTTCGAAAGTGAAGAACTGTTAGAAAAGCCTATTATCACACAGTTTGTAGCTAGGAGAAAAGGCTTATAAGATGGAAGGCCAAACTGGCGTAACAGGAACCTATCCCACCCAATGTCACCACGATGGGGAGGTTCTTTCTCTTTAGGGAGGTTAGGCCCAAGGGAGACGTCCCCGGTGACCTGTGGTTTTGAAGAGGCAAAGGCTAATAGGACAAATATAAGATTTCCCTCTTCACAAGTCACCACCAAACAAATAATCCCGGCTAAACAGCCAATAATAAAGTAAATCCCCAATGAAGAACACATGCCTGGAACAAAGCAACATCAAACTGATATATGCAAGCTATATTTCAATGGGTTAGTACTTCATAAAATTATCTGATAAATATATACAATGTTCCACCAAGACTCTGGGACGGGGGGACGCGGGTGCGGGGAGACGCACAAGGGGGACGTGTGGAAGTAACCCCAAATTTTACGGATTTTTGGGAAATGGGGGACGGGGGGATGTCACATATATAATATAAAAAGTATAAAAAACAAAATTTTAAAAATAAAAATAATAATGATAATATGATAAATCTCAACAATAACATAAATTCATTATATATATATTTGTTTTTTAAATTTAATTTTTTCTTTTTTAAGACTTACTGAGCAAAAAAAAATTGGGGGGGACTTCCAGGAGTCCCCCTTTTGGGGGGGGACGTCCAGAAGTCCCCCTTTTCAAGGGAGGACATCCAGGAGTCCCCCTTTTGGGGAGTCTCATCCCCCACCTTGGGGAGTCACGTCCCCCCAAGTCCCCCCGCGTCTCCCCAAAAAGGGGACATGGGGAAATGTCTCCCCTGGAGTCCCCACGACCCCCACCTTGTGGGACGCGTCCCCGTGGAACACTGAATATATATGAGCAATGTAGCAATAAGTGTTGATGAAGTCAATGTTTATTAATAGCAATGAAAAGATATAACACTTCACCAATAAATATTGGAACAATGTGGCATTCAAGGTAACCAATCAACACTTTATTCAATTAATGCCTAAGCCACCATTCAATTGCTCTTAAAACAAGACGTTGTTGCATTGAAGATGAAATAACCAATGATGACGTCAGCAACTTAGGGTTAGTAGGTTAGTCTAGGCTAGGGTTAGTGTAGTTAGGGTTTGAGATTCAAAGAGTTTTGAGAGTTGTTTGGTGTTCACTTCAGCGCTTGAGGACTCTCAGATGAGTTCCTTAGGGTTTAATGGAGTCATAAGTGAAAGGACTTACAAGAGTTGAAGGAAAATTTTAAGGACCCCAGAGGGAAGAATTTTGAGGTGTTGCTAAGGCAAGGCATAAAAATCAAAACCCTAGAGGAGAGGTTCACCCGGTGTTGCTAAAGCAAGGCCTCGTGCTCTCTCCTCCTTCCCGACAAAGAGCTAGCTAGCTCGATGAAACTGCAAAGTCAGAACCAAGAAGGCTTAATGAGGGAGTGTGTTGCTACAACAAGGCTCTTTCATCAAACCCTAAAGAAACAGCCCTAAGTGTAGACAACCTAGGCACAGATCTTCTTCCTCTTAAAAGTCTAAATGGGCAACGACTATGAGGAGAGGAAGAGAAAAGGAGTGTAGCTTCTGACTGGGCTCTCTTCTTCTTCTTCAATGGTGAAAGTTCTCCTATCAGGGACATGAGAGCGAGGACCTACTTGTGTGCTCGTCACCCAGGGTTTTGATTGACAAAATTTATAAATATATGAAAGAAATTAAACTACAGCCATTCATTCAAAAAGTTTTAGAAAAATGCACAATTCATCAAGAAATAACCATGCAAACCCTAGTTGTAACACCTTCCTTCTGGAAACATATAAGTGCAAAATCCTTTCCACTTCAAAAAATTGTGCATCACTTAATCCCGACCAAATATTACCCAAAGAGAGGTATGAAATTTAGGTCCTCCTTATGGAGTGAATGAGTTATGATGATAGAATGAGGATCAAAAGTCTCAATATATATTGTATCAATGACCTAATTTACAATTTAGGTCATAAAAAGGTCGACAAGGAGCCATAATATCAAAATCATCTTGTTTTACATTAAATTTTCAAAATAAAAACCTAATCAAGAGTAGAAGGTAAGGCGATCACCCCTTTCTGGGTGGCGTTAACCCTAATAGGAACAAATCACATTCCCCAGAGGTGGGCGTTAGCCCTCCTTGGGCTCCTCGAATACCGCGTGCCATTGCCACATCCATCGCCAATGCAGCTCATGATGACATCCTGCAAGACTCTCGGTGATGTCCTAGGCCATCTAGAGCCAACATCCTATTGAAAATGGGTCAATCCCCCCTAGGTCCGATTTGTGTGGGGGTGCCTCACGGTGGAGCGTCATCTTCTCTCGGTGTAAAAAGCCTCACGACCAACTCTGTCCTATCTACGCCCCTTGATGGGGTCTCAACATCCATATAATTGCTCTTCAACCCCATGGAGGTACAAAATGATCATCTCCCCATATGTACCAGTCCAAATGGTACATGTTAAGTCGGGTATGGTCCACGCACATCAGAAGCTACCCCCTCCATGGGCTCGTCAGTCCAGGGGATCATAGCAATGTCAATCACATTTCATCATCGATATTATTAAACATATGCATAAAATCCCTAATACATCCGATTAACTTGACTCAAAGGCGTTACCTGACACATATTACAAATCTGGGAAAAGGGACAAGGGGTCTTATTGGGCTAGTGTCCACTTGGGGGAAAGAGAGAAGTTCCCAGAAAGACCTCATTACCACCCCAATTTTGTTAATAATACTTCTATCAAGATTGAGCTGATTCTGCAGTTATGTGAGGAGATTGCTGTGGTTCTCATACGCTCTGCGGTTTGCGCATGTCCCCGAGTTGGAGCAGGATGTTATCCCATGCTTTTAGGGATAACTAGGATGCTCGTGTCTCAGGGCCTGAGGTCCTAGACATGTGGGTACAGTGGGGATTATTTGAGCATGGGGCTCATCTTTCTCCCATGCGTCTTTTTGTCTTGGCAGCCCAACAACAACATCCATCACCATCTCTTTTGTCTTGACAGCAACAACAACATCCATCACCATCGGATTGGTCTTGTATCAGAAGAGGTTCTTGCTCCATGAGGTAATTGGTCTAGGTATCATGGTATGTGTCACCTTTGATCATTGAAACCTTTAAATATATGCATCTGATTCCTCTTATTTGTAACAACTGTTTGGATCTTACATCTGCTCACTTGACCATGTTTGGGGGGTTTGACAGGGTGCCCTAGCAAGCCTGTGTCTGTAGGTTTTGGTTTGCCATTGGGGGGATTTCTGAAAAGCCATTGTCCGCTCCCATCATAGCACCACTCTTACATCTTGTTTCCCACTCACCTATCCCATTCCCCTTGTCCAGGCATTGGGTTGACCTATTTTAGGACTATACCTTACCTCATGGGAAAAAGGGGCTAAAGGCCCAGAAGGTAAAAGAAAGCTGGTAAAAGATAAAAGCCTAAAAATGAACCTCGAGATGCTTCACCCAGGGATCCCCGAGAAAGAAATAAAAAGCTTCTCAGCAAGAAACAAGAGGGACTCGAAGAAATAATAAAACAAGACCTAATCAAAGGATAGGAGGTCTCATCGCGAGCCAACCTATTAGGTCCATGGGTACCTAGCAGTATGACATTGCCACCAGCTGGTTACCACGCCAGGGTAGTGACTCTTGGTTGCATGGCGAAGGGAAAGGGGGTCTCATCACGAGCCAACCTTCTCATCTTTGCGAAAGTACTTGTGGGTAACGCTGTCAGTTCTGGTCACCATGGCAAGGCAGTGTCCCCTGATTAGCTTTTGAACAAAAAAAGCAAATAAAAGAGTAAAAAGAATAAAAAGAATAAAGGCAAGAATGGGCTTAGAAAAAATGCATCCATGACAGGGATAGATCGCTTTCTACAAAGGCACCCACAGGTAACACGTTGCATCCCTGACCCTTACTGCACCCACATGCTTGGAATCCCTTGACCACATCATCCACTTACATGGCTTGGATGAGGTCTCTCTGGGAACTTTCCTTTTTCTGTGGACACTCGCCCAATAGGAAGCCTTGTCTTTTTCCCCAGACTTGTATTGCAGGCTTGTGTAACGTCTTTGAGCTATTGATTGATGTATTAGGGATTTTATGCACGTGTTTAATAATATTAATGATGAAATGTGATTGACATTGCTATGATCCCTATAATTGATGAGCCCATGGAGGGCGTAGCTTTTGATGTGCAGGACCATACCCGAGGAACAGGTACCATTTGGACCGGTACACATGGGGAGATGATCAGTTCGGACCTCCATGGGGATAGAGAGACCATCAGATGGATGTTTTTACAAAAGTAAGCTACAGCCATATATTACAGTAGTAAAATCTCCTAAAAGCAAGTGTTAAAGTTGAATTTTACATTGCCTTCTTAGCTTCTGACAAATGCTAGCATATTGCTAATTTTAGGTGATCATTTTGGGTCATTCTTGAAGTTTGTTTAAGGCATAATTGTGAAGTTATTATTACATATACATTATTGTTATAATTTCCATTTGCTTCATCTTATATGTCAACTCATTGCTTTTCTTGAAATTCCAAGGTTTTACGAAGCAGTAATATCAATTGTTACTTGCAAATAGTGTTTTCTTGTTATCTTGTTCTGGGCAGGTACATTCGAACAAATTCTTGCTTCATCTTACTAAACCTTTGAGACTTTCTGATCAGTGTGACTTGTGAGAGGGGAAGAAATTTTCTTGATACCTTACCTTTGGCTTCTCAAACCCCTGGGTCACCAGAAATCTCCCCTGGGCTTTCATCTGTAAATAGAAAGAGGTGTCTTATTAAGGTGATAGTGATATGACAACCTCTTGTTACACCAATTTATTGATCACTTGCCTTTGGCTTTTGGGCAAGTATAAATTGCGCGATAACAATTCCATTGTAGAGTGTTATGCCTACCAGAGTAGCTAGATATGGGTGACAGCAATTTCAAGAGATATTGAGGGCCTTGTTTTAAAAACCGTCAGACCGAAACCAGTCAGTTTGACCGGTTAGTTGCATGACCAATTCGAACCGGGGAAAAACCGAACCGGCCAGTCGGTTTATGACGAAACTGGTTCCGTCATAAATTGACCGATTCGGTTCATTTTTCCTGTAGCGGGCCCGCGGACTTCAAATACATATATTTTTTTGCTAAATGATAAACCTAACCTCCTCTAAACCCTAACAACAACCTATATAACCCTATCACTCCCCTCTAAGTGCCTTACACCTCTCTCATTCATCATTTGGGAGCATTTGGGAGCGTTTGGGTTTTGGGGCAACATTGATTCTTGAAGAGCAGCATTGAGGAGCTTATTGGGCAAGTGTTTTGGGCAGTTTGTGGTGGATTTGGCATCTCAACTAGGAGGCTATAGTTCATCTTCAAGTTTGGGGGAGTTGGATTAGACACTAGAGGTATGTTGAAAATTTTCCACTCATTTTTTTTCCATCTTGAATCTTGATAGTTGAATGTTTGAAACTTTGAAAGTTTGAAACTTAGTAAGAGTCTAAGACAAGGTTCCTTCTTTGCATTTTCAGATTGCTTGCATTATGCAAATTACACCTTTGATTTAGCCTTTGAGTTTGCATTTACAAATTTAAAATGGCCCCCAAAACTAAATATGTTGTATGGGTTCATGTTGAGGTGATTGAAGGTCTAATGTATTGCAAGTATTGTCAAAAATGCATCAAGGGGGGAGGGGGTGGAATTCATAGGCTGAAAGAACACTTGGATGGTGTTAGAGTCCAAGTTAAATCATGTGAGGCACCATTGGATGTTATTGGGCCTATTAGAGAAGAGATGAAAAAAGTAATTAATGACTACCAAGAAGAAAAGGCTAGGGAAAAATCTATACAGGCTGAAATAGGGAGGAAGAGGGCAATGAAGACAGCCAACCCCACTTTTGATTATGAGGACTCTCCATCTATTCATTCTACTGGTGTTAGAAATAGAGACCCCTTTAATTATGTTCCTCCTCCCCTTGAAAGTGAAAATACCATGCATCCGCCTAAAAGTAAAAAGAGGAATACCATACAAAGCTATTTCACACCTCCCCCCACTTTTGGCTACGACAATGCAAATGTTTCTCAAGTTCAACCCACTCAATTTCAGCCAACCTTAGATGACCATTGGAAGAAATAATATACAGATATTGCTTATGAGTACATAGCTAGATGGTGGTATCATGTTGATATCTCCTTCAATGTTGCCCACTCACCATATTACCAACCTATGTGGGATGCCATTATTGCTTGTGGTAGGGGCTTCAAAGGCCCTAGTATGCATGATTTGAGGGGATCACTTTTTCACAGATAGGTCGCATCCATTGAAGAATACTTGATAGATTTCAAAGTATCATGGGACAAAACATGATGTACCATCATGTCAGATGGATGGAGTGATGGAAGGAACCGTACTATCATAAATTTCCTTATCTCTTGCCCACAAGGAACCATGTTTTTTAGATCAGTTGATGCATATGATATGGTCAAATATGAAAACTTTTTGTTTGAGTTATTAGATGAGGTTGTTATGGATGTGGTGGTGGCCAATGTTGTTCAGGTCATCACAGATAATGCCTCTAACTATGTTCTTGTTGGGAAGATATTAGAGGAGAAACACAAAACCATATTTTGGACCCCATGTCTTGCACATTGCATAGACCTCATGCTTGAGGACATTAGCAAACAACAATGGATCAAAAACACTATAGAGCATGCCAAAATCATCACAAAGTACATCTACAACCACTCATGGGTTTTGAGCATGATGAGGAAAAACATAGAGAAAAGAGAACTTCTTAGGCCTTCCATCACTAGATTTACAACTCACTTCTTAACATTGCAATCTATGGCTTCCCAATCAAAGAAATTACAAAAGATGTTTACATCTGATGAATGGAATGCATCTCAGTGGGCCCATAGACAAGATGGCAAAGACACCAAAAATAAAGTTAATGATCCCACATTTTGGAAAAAAACAACAGAAATTGTGAAAATTGTCGAGCCACTTGTTAAGGTGTTGCAATTAGTGGATGAGGAAAAATTGGCCATGGGTTACATTTACGAGGCTATGGATCAAGAAAAGGAGAAAATAAAGGCAGCATACAAGGATAGAGTGACCAAGTATGGGCCTATTTGGGACATCATTGATAGTAGATGGAACAATCAACTCCGTCGCCCTATACATGCAGCTGGGTATTTCCTGAACCCAAGGTATCATTATAGAGAACAGCTTGGAGAAGATATGACTGGGGAGGTTAGAGATGGCTTGATTGATTGCCTTGAGTGCATTGTCCCTTCTGAGAGTGGCCAGTTGGAGATACATCGACATATCACTTCTTTCACTAGAGCCACAGGTACCTTCGACAAGAACCTAGCAAAGATTGAAGGGATGTGGATGAGCGAGGTAACAATTCCAAAGTTTAAAGTTCAAGTGTTTAAATTTTGAACTTTAAATTTTATATACTTTATAATTTATTACTTCTAGGAACTAACTTGACTAACTATGTTTTTTGCAACAAACTAGTGGGAGTCATTTGGCAGCCATTGTCCTCAATTGCAAAAGTTTGCAATTAGAGTGCTGAGTCAAACTTGCAGTGCTTCCAGGTGTGAGTGAAATTGGTTTGTCTTTGAGAGGATTCACACGAAGAAGAGAAATCGTTTAGAACAAAAACGACTAAATGATCTAGTCTTCGTGTGGTACAACCTCTGGCTAAGGCACAACCAATTGTTGAACAAAAGACTCGATTCAGATCCTATTGTGTTGGATGATGTTGTTGGATTACTGAGAGGGGGGGTGAATCAGTAATAGCGTAATTATAATCCTTTTTCTTCAAATGTTATATCAATGTAGAATTATTATCCAATAATGAGCAGTAATAAATAAACAATCACACACATACACAGTACACCAGTG
>SNQJ01S0073471.1:0-36875 GCA_010110895.2 Picea sitchensis | reverse complement strand
AGATTTCTGAAAGAAAGTGCAAATAAATTATAGCAACAACCTCAAGATTAAAAGTAGTCGATGGGACAGTCGAAAATAGAGAATTTTATAGTGTGCCTTGCGAAGGAGTGGTTAGGTGCATCCAATCTAGATTCACTTATGCACACAACAAGTAGAGTGCAATAAAGTACATTAATATAGTAGGGATGGTCTAAAGGTATTATAATGCACATGTAGTAGATTTTCTAAAGCAAGCTAAAGTTCATGAACAATGGAGAGGAACGGTATCTCTTACAGTTATGTCCTTAGACAAAAGTTTGGAAATTTGAATGGAAAATAATGACGATATAATGAAACCAGACAATATACTTGTAGTTATGTATAATAATATTATTTTTGTGTCTTATTTTGCAATATTCGGGAGATACATGGAATCAAGATTGCAATCCAGAAAAGATAAGAATTTACCCGACAAGAGTGGAGACCAACATTTGTGGCATTTTGTGAACTACCCAAGGGGCAATTGTGAGAACTGAGGCAACCAAGAGAAGCAAGAAGGTAATGGCATCAATCAGAGGTTACTTGAGCAGGCTTCCATTCCTAAGCGTGATGGAGTGAACAAAGATATTAAAGTGAGGGTTGTGGGATAGGTGAATTGCACTTGTTTTATTAAATTGTATGGAGCATTATAAAAAAACTCAATTTAGCACCTTACACATTGATCAGATAGTGTTTGATTGGTGGCAAATATTTAAACATGAGTGGTATGTAGATGATCAATTGGAAATAACCACTTGGGACCAATTTGTGACTATATTTTTCTATAACTTTGAGTCTTATACCCAGGAAGGTCATTGCTTAGACCTTAAAAAAATGAAACAATAAGACACCAAGATGTACTATTCTAGAGAGGTATGTGTGTTATCACTTTAAATTGTCCTTTGAAAGGAGTCATTCTGTGATCAATTACAGAAAGTACTTATGCCACCAATACTCTTTCACTTCTGGACTAGTGTGTGCTAGTCCAAGAGGGGTCTCCCTTCTCCCTAAAATCAACAAATTAAGCACTTCAAATCTGCAACAAAAGCTTGCTGGTATGCAATCAAAGTCTACAAATCTGCGATGAAAACACTCCAAAAACACAGCTAAAGAACATTGAAATCCACAGCATGCTTTGAAAATCTGCAGTCTTTGACTTTGAAACAATGAACAATCTTCTTGAATTTTCAAGGGATACTTGCAGCTCTGCAAGTTTTAACCTCTAAAACAGTGGTTTAATTCATCAAAATAACAAATAGAGTCTTAGGCAAACACTAATTTAAATGACAGGTGCCATAGTTTGTACTTTGTAGGGAATTGAGTATGAAAGGAAAGAATACTAGCAAGGCAAGCAGATCTTACAATCAAAATATCTTTTGAATTAGAATATTAAAGTGAAGAGCTATCACAAGATAAAATTCGTACATCACCAAGATACTTGAATATGCCTCTGCCAAAGAGGTTGATCCTTTATGTATTAATTAGATGATTAGCAAGTATATAAGTCTGATAAACTCAGATTGGCATCACATTCTCAGGAATCCAAAAGGATCCAAAGACCAAGCCTTGGAACTCCTATCTCCTCACACCACTTGAAGATGAACTCAATGAGAAATACGATGAACTCAAGAACTTGATAGCAAGTTGAAGACTCTAACACTCAAGTGGAAGAATTGGAGCGAGGAAATAAAGAAAATTTAAAACTCAAGACACCGATGGTATGCTCCTTTGACCTTCTCCTCTTTTTATTCTTGAGGATTGACCTATATCTGAAAACCCTAATCTAAATATGGAGGCCATGCATATCCATATCACACAAGCAAAGCATAATCCTAAAAGCAGTCTAAAAATAACCCAAGGCTAGGCTCCCAGGCTAAATGAATGAATCCTCCTCAAAGCAAGCACAAAACTGCCCAGATTGGCCATGAATAGACTCCTTGATCACTGCCGAAGATAAGTTTGTCATGTTGCCAATAACAACCTCCACAAAGCACTAAAACCATCTAAGAATGAATGTCAACAAAAGCAAGAAGAAAACTGCCTCTGGGCTGGGTTCTCTATCTTCATCCAAAATAACATATTCTGAGTGTTGAAAAAGCCTTCAAAGAGTGGGCTCATGTTTACTCAAAGTTTCACCACAAAAGCAGAGATAAGTGTGCTATAAATAAAGGAGACAACCAAAATTAAACTCCTCCAGCTGAGTGCTGAAGTAGACCAAAGATAGATCAGATAAAGCATGAATGTATGGTGATAAGAGGCACCCTTCAGCTCAAAATAAGATAAGATAAAACTTGCAAACATACACTGAGAATAACTCCCAGAAAATGCCTTCTGATCACTCCAATCCTTCTGAAAATACTTCTCCTGTAGCACCTAAATCAAGCTCCAATGGGGTGCTTTAGTTCTACTAAAAAATAAGATATCCTAATCTCCACATTGAACGCCAAAAACAATTGTCATGCAGTGCCTTCCTTACCAAAATTTGATTTTCTTTTCTTGTCTTAAAAAATAACACTCCAACCTGCTAGAATCAACCCCATTCTGTTGCCTTTCCTTAGTCAGAATTTAGCATACATACCGGGTCTAAAATTGGATTGCTTGCAAAGCTAGATAAGACCATAAATCAATAATCATACTTCAATGCTTCTAATCTTCGTCTTCCATGACAACACCTCCCTTAGGTGATCAATTCTTTACAAAAGTAAAATCAAGACTTATTCAAGGTGTTCTTCACTGCGTTGAACTTAGCATAAATACAAAGTCCAAAACCAGATTACTTGCTCTTGAAAGCATCTCTTGGACTTTGATCTGGAAGAGCTCTCTTGCCTAGATTTTGAATTTTCACGATCAGTCTTCTCTGTCCTTTAAGAAACACAGGTAATCTTTGAACTGGCCTCCAACAATTCTTCAATTTTGTCTAGCTCAGACATATCCCTTGATACTTATTCTTATGAGGGCTGCTCCTTTGGCTCGTTGATTCATTAGCCTTTGAACTGTCACTGACATCAATCTTCTTTATTGTTGTCTCCAGATAAAGGGCTTCAAGTTTTAACATTGGCTTTGTCAATGGTGCTTACCTCAAACAATGCCAACTCATCCTATAAACAATCATGCAGGCCTACAACCTATTTTACTAACATACTAGATGAGTTTTCTGCATTGTTCATCTAAATGGCCTGCCGCCTGAGCTCATCAGTGTATACTTGTACTTTCTAACCCAATTTCTGGTGAAGATGATGTGATTGAATCTGCTGGGATCTTTCATATCCCAAGGGATAGCACTGTTTCTGGAGCTGACTTTTAAACTGTTCCCAGTTTGTTACAAGTGATTCTCTTCCTCTCTGCAATCTCTAGCAATATGCCTCCCACCGTGAAAAAGGCATGTCCACTCATTTTGAGTTGGATGATATCTACAGTGCCATCATATAGAGGTAGTTTCAGCTTTGCTTCAACTTTATAAGGGTTAACATGGTTTTTCATCTTTTACCTCATCCTGATGACAACTAGAGCGTTATGGCTCGTCTTCCTCTGTCTCTCTGTTCTTGTTTGTCTTTAGCATAACATAGAGAAGTTGTCTCAGCAATCTCTGAATATCTTCCATATTTTGCTCCATTCATTCAAAGCGAACTTTAAAGTCTTGCTCCTCCTCACAGGCTTATTCAGCATCTGGGTCACCCATCTTGGGCTTCTTTGGTCTTATTGTTCTTTCAAAAGGACCTTGCAGTGGTTTTGCTCCCTCTGCAAATTTCTCACGAGTCTGGATCCTACACAGACCTCAATATCACCAGTACCCTGGCCGCAGTTAATGAGGAACTTGAAGGTTCTGTTACCAAACTAATCCATACTCTGGTGGGCAGGTCAAAACCGCCAGTGTATCTATACTACGGATTCATGCAAAACAAAATAATGAAGTTATTGCACTTATACTCGATGGTTTTAATTACTCGCTTCTAATGGCCAGCATCAATGAAAACTATTCATCAAACTGTGAAGCAAACATACACACAAAATTATACATACTACACAAAAACTCGATAATGGAGAAAGTCGTCGGGTAAACACTCCTATCTTATTCAAGGCTTGCAGAGCACATGGCAATGCCTGCTGCCCTTTCCTCATCATTTTGTAGTTCACATGGCTATGTTTCAGTGTCCTGCCTTGTGAGTCCTCTCTGGCTTGTGGTTGTGATCTATGATGTGATGGTCATCATTACAAGCTAATACTACAATGGCATATTGCTCAAAAAGAAATTATGCATTTTGGCTTAGCATTTCTGAAACCCTCAAGTGATACAAAACATTTGATGCATTTGGAAATTTGGGTATGTTCGGTTTCTATGCTATTGAAAATTTCTTAGTTTGAGGAATTTTGATAGTTTTAGTTTGTGTTTGTATTTGTTTGCACTAAATCCGAATTTGTAAACACACATTAATGAAGTGTTGTCTCCTCTATAGGTACCGTGATTGCGTAGTGTGGACTGACAAGGACTTGAATTTGAAGCTCATGAGAAAGGGTCTATTGACACGGATATATGCTCCAATGGTGAGATTCAATCACAAATAGATTCTTGAATGAGCAGGCTTTCTTTTACTTAGTAAATGTCTAGTGTGGACTGAAAAGGGCTTGAATTCAAAGCTAACAAGAAGGGGGTCTATTGACCAATTGTTTGTTTAAATGTGTTTTATTGGCAAATGAATACAGTTTAGTATTAATATGGAATAATATGGAATGTGTGTGTGTTCCAGGTCATAGTTCAAGGTTTGAAGGAGGCTGGTATTTTCAGCAATGCTTTGGCATCTGAGCATGTTGTTCTTGAGAAATCAATTTCTAAAGAGAAGTTCTTGTTATCTATGTCTGATACGAGCATAACTAATTCATCTGTAGCACAGACTGTTGAAAACAAGGATGGGGATAAACATCAAGCAAAGTTAATGGAAAAAGTTAGAGAAGGTGAAACTCAGGCAGAATCTAGAAAGCTCCTAGAAGCATCAGTTCACACAGTTGTGGCAGTGCCTCCCTTGGCACCTCCGTCTTTAGATGTTTACACTGGAAGTTTCTAGGAAAATGTGACTGATTATTTTTATCAATCAATTCATGGCATCTTGCAAAGATTCAGACAGGAATGGTGCTTATGTTTGTCAGATTCATTTAATTTTCATTTTTTTCACAAATAGATAATGTACAGATGGTTATGAAAGTCTGCCATTTATAGAGCCCATGATGGAGTTGAAGATATTTTCTATGGTTCGAAGCTCTGAAGTGGTGCATAGGTGCCTCCTGTAGAGCTTGCATTCAGTTTCCATCTTGTCTTGGACGGAGAGAAAGGCACTTTACTGACTATTCTTTGAAGTCCAAATCTGGTTTCTGTCTGGATCAAGGCCTTCGAATGAGTAGAAATATTCCCGATCATTACCTAAGCGCAGTTGTAAAATTAATTTTTGTAGTTGGCAATCTATACCCTAGATTAGATTGTAGCCATTCGGTTCCTGTGGAATAATAAATGCACTATTGCTTCATATTGCTTTGTTGAGTACTGACATCAATACTGTTATATTTTGTACAGTAAGCTGTCATATATTAGAGGTGTTAACATGGATGTAGAGGAATTGCGAGGATACTCTATTTAGTGCCATTGGACTGATTGATTCAAATTTTGTCTCTGATTTGTTTGATCTCTGATATAAACCTCAGAATAGAATGGAAAGATTATTGTTAGCACCTATCACATCATTTGGATATAAATCTACATTTTTAAGATATTGTATAATTGAAGTCTATGGGAAAAATTCAGTTTATGGTTATGCTGTACACTATATATAGGAATGAGCTCCGTTCATTTGAATATTGGATATAAGCACGTATAGGAGTATCTATTGAGCACAAACAATTGGGTGGGATTTGAAATTTTTGATGTCCGACCCTTTGAAAAAGAGTTGGAGAAGTGAACTCTGCAAATAGAAATTCATTTGCATTCAGTGCTTTGTTTTTATCACAAAATTAGTCTGCTCCAATATATCAAACAGGACCCTCGAAAAATTATTGTTGAATATCTAGCAATGACAAATAACTTTTTGAATATATTTGAATTGTTGTCCAAACTTGCATATATTTCCTGGAGGCATTATGCGAATGATTTTAATATAATTTTTCTATATATGCAGTTTATCCTATAATGGTGTGCTTTGAAAAGAGTGATAGTCACTCATATTCCTTTGCAAGGAACATACTAGGCTTTGCCACTGGCTATGATTAAAGCTTGTGCTTGTTTGGTTGCTTTTGTAATAGTATTTGCCTATTTGACTACTGAACTAAGTTCAACAGATTTTCTATGAATTTGTTTTGCTTAGGTAATAATGCTTCTGTTTTATCTGTGGGGAGTTTTGAACTTAACTCTGCATTAATAAGCCATAAGTTCAATTTTTCACATTTTAGTGCACACCTCCTTCTATGGTATTTGAAACTTTGAACTTGGATCTTAACAATGACTTTTCGAAGTTGGTCTATAAGCCATTTGGGAAATTAAGAGTAAGACTTGTGTGCTAAAAATTCTCATTACAAGAAAGGATCCACATGTTCACTGATGACTTGTTGAATATAACTTGCATATTAAAATGTGCATGCAAAGTTTCAAGTAATAAACAATCCAGTTTTATTTTCTTTATTTTCCTTTTTTAATTATTTATATCACTTATCCTTTTTTTTCTTTTCCTTTTGCCTTTCTTTTTTTTGTCTTAACATGTATGAAATAAACAATAGTAGTTCAAGCATAATTGTAAAAAAACGATAAGTGCAAGTTTCGCACGCGTAGAGGCATGATTAGTCCCACAAATCTCACTGCACTGACCATGGCAAACTGTGTGTTGTTGCACTGAAATGGAAGTCTGATTCGAATGACTGGGTACAACATCACTTTTGATACTTGAGGGAGTCCAATGAGAAGAAAGATTTCAAAAATGCATAACCAGTGAAAAATGTTTGATGAAGAGTGAAAGGCATTGCATGAAATAAATTGTATCCTAATTAAACTCATTATGAACCTGCAATATATCAGCTAAAGAGTCATTCAAAGATGGTGTTCCACTCTTACTATGTTTTCATAATATAAGGTTCTCACCTCACTTAAAAAGGTAATGCAGTTGAAAGCAACATATAATATGAGGATTCTTATGACTATTGAAAAAAGTGAATTTTTATCTATTTGACTATGAGAATTGCATCCCAAAATTGCATTTGGAAAACGTCTGGTGATGTTTTGAGCATGTTAAAGATTGAGTGAGCAGAGTTGGCTTTCATGAGAGAAAACCTACCCATGTTAATGAGTGAGAAGCTTGTGATAAGTTTTTGGTCACCGCCTTATTTTGGCATTGAATTCATTATTTGAGATGGAATTCTGTAATATTAATTGAAAATAGGAATTCCTTAACATTTTGTTCTCTTCCCACTAGTATATACATGCATTGGAAGGGGCATTCCGTGTTGACCTCAATTAACAATACTTCATAATTTTGCAATTGGCGTTAGAAGGCCTTGAATAACTAGTGTGTTTAAGTTCATAATAATATTGGATATTTTGTAGTTTTAAACTGTGATAAATTTGGTCTTTTCTTATTTTAAAATATTGAATTTAAAAGAAAATTACAATAATTGCAACCTAAATTCTATGCCTTATCTAAAAGATAGTGATCATGGAAATGCTAGAAAAAAATAAATTCAAAAGCTTTAAGAGAAGAGCAATAAAATTCAGTTCTCTTTGAATAGATGAAGTCTGAAGGTATTAGCCCTGATGAATATACCTACAATACTCTTATCAGTGCTTGTACCCAGGATTCTCTGCATGAAGAGGCGATGGGGTTCTTTAATGAAATGAAGACAGCTGGATGCATACCTAACATAGTGACCTACAACTCGCTTCTGCATGTGTTTGGGAGATCTCGGTGACATGAGGATGCTCTGAACATCTTGCAAGATCTGGAGAAGAGTGGTTGCCCTCCCAGCATTGTTACTTGTAATGAACTGATCTTTGCTTACAGTAGAGCTGGCCTTTGCAATGAGGCAGTTGCTTTGAAGGATACCATGTTGAGTAAAGGAATTCGTCCTGATATTTTTACTTATACAAGTTTGCTTTCGGGATTTGACAAAGCTGGGCGAGAAATGTTTGGAGAAGCTATGGATGTTCTCGAGTACATGAAGAAACAAAAATGCCACCTTAATGAGAAAACCTATAATGCCATTGTAGATGGCTTTTGTAAAGTGGGGAGAATCAGTGAAGCAACTATATTTGCTTATAATATCAAGAAAAGTAATCAATTCTTTCGCAGAAAAGAAGAGGCCAGACTTGTTAAACGCATCAATTCTGTATAGCACATAACTTCACATTTGAATTTTGTTATCAATATCTTTCGTATAGCACTTTTTCTAGTAGTGCTATAATCTTGTAATGCATTTCTATGCATGTTGACATGATGCTGGTAGTTTTTCCAAAAGTTATTCATAATATATCAGAAGCTATGAAAATCTACTTTAAGGTACCATTTTGATGTCCAAGCTTAAAACATCAGCAACATCAAAAGGATCTTAAAACTATGTCTTTTTGTGACAACCTTAGAAGTAGCATTGAACTTGCAAAGAACCCATTCTTTCATGCAAGGACAAAGCGCGTCGAAGTAATACCACCACTTTATCGAAGAAATGAAGATTCAACGTAGAAAGTTGGTTTTTTATTGTAATACTAGAGATAATCGTGCTCATATATTTACCAAAGGTCTTTCTAAAGAACATTTGAGGAGTTTAGAGTGTGTACAGGAATGAAGGAAACAAAATAACCATTGGAGGTTTGGGAAGTTAGATCAAAGGAATTCTACGACATGTTTTATTTTCTGACTTGTTAGATCAAAGGAATTCTACGACATGTTTTATTTTCTGACTTGGATAGAGATGCTTTAATGCTACAGAAAGAAGCAATCAACCACTCTCCAATCCTTCCATTAGGCTCTCCCTTTCTTGGATAGGCCGACTTTTGGAGATATCACTAGTCTTCTCCCAGTTGAAGATCTGTATAAGTTGAATATTGACATGTAGGGACCCTTTCAGAGAGATTGGGAATGGAGATTTGGTAAACCTCTTCAGTATGAATCCAGGAAGCTCTACTCTCTTCTTCATCAGTGACACCCTTTATCTTTGATACTCAATGCTAGATGGGTTTCTTCTGACCCTGAGGTTCATTGGATCTGTTGATTACATAGTGTATGGTCTCTCCGTTTGAGCCATGCCTCTGCATCTCCGCTATTAATGTTTATCATAATGCCTCCAAGCTTCATGAAGTCTGCAGGTCACAGCCTAGAGGGCGAGGTTCATAAGTCAATCGCTTCACGTGCCGGCAGTTCCAGGTCATAGTTCCGTGAGGTGTAGTTCCAGAGGTTTAGTTCCAATGTGTAATAGTTCTGGGAGGGCGAAGTTCCATGTGTCATAGCTACAGAGGGCGAAGTTCCACGTGATAGGACCCAGAATGAACCAGATCCAGTCCCAGAGTCCTCCAGATAGTCTGACACATCAGATAGTCATAGTTCCAGAGGGCGTGAAGCCACGTGTCATAGTTCCTGCAGGGCGAGTTCCAGGTCACGCCCACGTGCTATAGTTCCGTAGGGCTTAGTTCCGGAGGCTTAGTTCCGAGGGCATGTCTCCACAGTCAAGCAGTTCCAGGGTGTAGTTCCTGCACAGTTCCAGGGCGAGGTTCCACAAGTCATAGTTCCAAAGGGGCTTAGTTCCGGCAGAGCGTGAAGTTCCAGAGGGCATAGTCTCAATGTGTCATAGTTCCAAAAGAGCTTAGGTCTGCAGGGCACAGTTCCACGTGTCATAGTTCCGTAGGGCTTAGTTCCACAGGTCAAAATTCCATAGGGTGTAGTTCCATTGGCGTAGTTCCATAGGTCAAAGGAGAGGGCATAGTTCCACAAAAGTCATAGTTTAGAGGGTGTAGCTCCAGAGGGCTGAATTCCAGAGGGCATAGTTCCACAAGCATAGTTCCGTAGGGCTTAGTTCCACAGGTCAAAATTCCAAAAGTCATAATTCCAAAAGGCGTAGTTCCAAAATTCATAGCTCCTAGGGTCATAGTTACACAAATCATAGTTCCAAAGGGTGTAGTTCCATAGGGTATAGTTCAAGAGGGCATAAAGACCTCCACGTGGCATGGAAGGTTCCAGGCTGAAGTTCCACAAGTCATAGTTCCAGAGGGCTTAGTTCCAATGTCATAGGAGAGGGCGAGTTCCAAAGGGCTGAAGTTCAATGTGTCATAGTTCCAGAGGGCGAAGTCTCAGAGGGCATAGTTCCAGGTATATCCTACGGCTATATTCCATTGTGGCTGCAGAGGTTCCAATGGGGTGTCAGTAGCTCCCCAAAGGGAGTAGTTCCAGAGGGCGAAGTTCTAGAGGGGGCGAAGTCTGCAGGCTTAGTTCCAGAGGGCGTATTTTTAGAGGGTGTAGTTCCACGTGTCGTAGTTCCAGATGTCATATTTTTATAGGGCGTAGTTCTATAGGGTGTTGTTCTAGAGGGTGTTGTTCCATAGGGCTTAGTTCCAGTGGTGTATTTCCAGTGGTGTAGTTCTAGTGGGTGTAGTTATAGAGGGTGTATTTCTATAGGTCGTAGTTCTATAGGGTGTGGTTCCACGGGTCATGGTTCTAGGGGGTGTAGTTTCAGGGGGCGTATTTCCAGGGGTGTGGTTCTAGGGGTGTAGTTCTAGGAGGGCATAGTTCCACGTCATAGTTCCAGGCATGTCTGCACTAGTAGTTCCAGAGGGCGAAGTTCCATTGGTCATAGTTCCGTGTAGGCATAGTTCCAGAGGGGCATAGTTCCACAGGTATAGTTCCAAAGTGGGCATAGTTCCAAAGGGCGAAGTTCCAGGTCATAGTTCCAGGCGTAGTTCCGGTGGGGGTCGTAGTTCCAGAGGGTGCTAGTTCCACAAAAGGTCATAGTTCCAAAGGTGTAGTTCCGGAGGCGTAGTTCCGCAGGGTCATAGGAGAGGGCTGAGTTCCACAAGTCATAGTTCAAGAGGGTGTAGTTCCAGGTCGTGAAGTTCCAAAGGGCGAAGTTCCAGAGGGGTATAGTTCCAACGCATATGTTCCAGGGCGAAGTTCCACAGTCATAGTTCCAAAGGTGCATAGTTCCAGAGGGCGAAGTTCCACAAAGGTCATAGTTCCAGAGGGTGTAGTTCCAGAGGTCAGGTTCCTTCTAAAGGGCGAAGTTCCAGAGGGCATAGTTCCACAGCGTAGTTCCGGGGCAGAGTTCCACGTGTCATAGTTCCGTAGGCATAGTTCTAGAGGGCGTAGTTCCAGTAGGGTGTAGTTCCACAGGTCAAATCTTTGCAGTGTGTAGTTCCAAAGGGGTGTAGTTTCACAGTCACAATTCCACAGTCATAGTTCCAAAGGTCATAGTTCCAGAGGGCATAAAGAGGGCATAGTTCCACAAGGCATAGTTCCTAGGGTAGAAGTTCCAATAAAAATAAGTAGTTCCAAAGTATGAAGTTCCATAGGTCATAGTTCCAGCATGAAGTTCCGCAGGGCGAAGTTCCAGAGGGCGAAGTTCCAGAGGTCAAGTAGGTTCCATAGGTATGTCTCCAGAGGGGCTGAAGTTCCACAGTGTCATAGTTCCAAAGGGCTTAGTTCCAATGTGTCATGTAGAGGGTGTAGTTCCGTAGGGAGTAGTTCCAATGTGTCACAGTTCCCAGAGGGCTTAGTTCCACAGTCATAGTTCCAAGCATAGTTCCAGAGGGCATAGCTCCATAGGCATAGTTCCGTAGGGTGTAATTCCGTGAGGGTGTAGTTCCACAAAGTCATAGTCCTGCAGGCATAGTTCCAGAGGGCTGGTTCCAGAGGGCGCAGTTCCAAAATTCATAGTTCCAAAGCTCATAGTACCAGAGGGCGTAGCTCCAGAGGTGAAGTTCCAGAGGGCGTATTCCACAAGTCATAGTTCCATGTGTCATAGTTCCAAAGGTCATAGTTTCAGAGGGCGAGTTCCAGCAGGGCATAGTTCCAGAGGGGCATAGTTCCACCGGGTCATAGTTCCGGGGCATGTAGTTCCTGTAGGTATAGTTCCGTGAGGGCTCCAGTTCCGTAGGTCGAAGTTCCAGAGGACGGAAGCCTGTGAGGGCGTGAAGTTTCCAAAGGTCAAGTGTTCCTAGGGTCATAGTTCCGTAGGGTCATAGTTCCAAAGGGGCTTAGTTCCGTGGTGGCATAGTTCCGCAGGTCATAGTTCAAGAGGTAGTCAAAATGGTGAAGGAACGAGACCAAAGACCTCCTTAGCTTTTGGGAAATGGTCACACAAAGCTATTAAAAAAATGATTTGAGCTTGTGAGGCTTGATGCTGAAATTCAACTACCCTCACCTTAAGTTACTTAGATATGCAACATCACCATGCCTACAAAAATGTCAGTCTTGGTGATGTGAGGGATGCATCAAATCCCATTAGATGACTTCTACTTGCCTTAAAAAGAAATGGTAGGCACTACAATATGAGCAATAGCTCAACATAAAATACCTAGTAATGTATTTCCACAATAATTGGAAAAAAATTTACAACCTTATCCTTCATAGAATCCAAGTTTGTATCACTAGTCAAAACTATGAATTATTCTCTTATTTTGATTCCCAGCATGAGATAATTTCTTAGCTTATTTTGGAGTATCTTCTTATATGCAATTTCAAGCATTTTATCTGAGACTTTACACAAGGCTTAGGCACTCAATAAGAAAGTTAATGAAAAAATTCCCCCACCCTTTCAAATCTGCTCTTATAAAAATATCCAACTAATCAAAAACCTGGAAATGTATGTTCAATTCCTTACTCATGATGACTTTCAACTCTTCAAGCATCATAATTTGACAAGAAAATCAAATTAAAAAATGCAACCCATAATTAGGGTATGTACTAATCAACCTATGACATTTATTGTTACAAACGGATGGATTATTGTACAAGTCATGTAACAATCTTCAAATTCTCATTCAAGGAAGCTATTTAATTTTAATATCCAAAATCTCATTCAATCGAGGTTGTCTGTACCTCCGAAGTAGCAAAGAAGAGAAAACAACACTAATAGATGAAAGTGCCATTGCAGCCCCTGACACCCATGGAGGTAGGCTAATCTTCAAAAAGGGGAAGAAGAGTCCAACTGCCAGTGGTATTGCAAATATATTATAACCCATTGAAAAAATATAACTCAACCTGATCCTAGCAAAAGTTTTCTTGGACAAATCAATAGCAGTAATAACATCTTCCAAATTATTTCTCATTAACACATAGTCAACAGCTTCAATTGCAATATCTGTTCCAACTCCAATTGCCATGCCAACATCTGCAGCTGCTAATGCAAGTGAATCATTAATTCCATCTCCAACCATTGCAACCATAGTACCATCCTTCTGAAGAGAACGAATTGCTTCAGCTTTTCCAGCAGGAATGACCTTAGCCTTGACATCTTCAATACCCAACTGTGAATGTTAAAAAAAGATAACTATCAGTAAAAAGTAAATCAATATATTTCTCATATTTCTCAACTCACAGATTCATTACATTAAAATTTGTTGCATGTTAAAGCTGTTTCAGTAGCAATTCTCCTAAAAGCACTAAAATGAGAAAGCAATCCACCCTGGAAACAACAAACAACTCCAGTGCTTGTGGATAACTTTTTAGCCAGCGAAACTTGCTATAGGATGAAATACAATTAACAAGATGATGTACCAAAAAAATGACAATTTTGAATAGCATGTTCAACTAAGTGGACCAGTCTATAATTATTGATTATGTAATGATGCTTTCAAAAAAAACATTTCAGATCAAAGTAATGCTTTAATCACAAAAACCACACTTTCTTACTATTCTTAACAAATGGTATTTACATTCACGTGATAAATCTGCTGAGAATAGCCAAAGAAAATTTCACACCTCTTGCACAACAACTCGAGTTGTTGTCCAGTTATCTCCTGTAACCATGATAGGGTGTATACCCATTTTATTTAGGCCTTCTATGACAATAGCTGCTTCCCTTTTAAGTGGATCAGAAATGGCCAACATTCCCACTAGTTTTTTTATCAAAGGCCACCAAAATTCTCGTTCTAGCATGTTGCTTCATATCCTTTAAGTACTCCTCCGCAACTGAAGGTATAAACACTCCATCCTCAGACATCAGCTTCATGTTGCCAACCTGTTCATATGCCTTTGGTGATCCACATAGAACATTGAAGAGAATCAAAGGCTATTCAATTTTATAAAATAAGCTAAGCACAAGATTTCAATTATCTTACCAAAATTTCTGTCCCATCTATTGAACATCTTACACCTTTACCAGGAAGAGCTTCAAATTTTGAGGCAGTTAATAACCAAGCGGTATTCTTGGTCCTAATCCCCTGCATGTCCATATCTTTAGGTGGCTCACCAAAGAAATGAAAGTGATATGCATAGTCCACCACTGCCCTTGCCAATGGATGCTCAGTGCTCGCCTGATTCATTACAACAACCCAGAAAATGATGATCTAACTCTACAACCCATAATTTTCTAAATGTGAAAGAAAACTTATCTTCTACACTGCAATTTTGTTATTGACTCACTCTGTAATACTTAGAATGTGTAATATATGCACTTGATAATCATTATACCAACCTCTGCAGAAGAAACTATTCTGAGAAATTCTCCAAGTTGCATGTCCGATAGAACTTTAGCACTAGTAACATAGGGTTTTCCTTTTGTGAGGGTACCTGTTTTATCAAATACAACACACTGGATTTTCTGGGCACATTCCAAAGCATCCCCTCCTTTAATAAGCACTCCATGAGTAGCTCCAATACCTATTGCTACCATTACAACTGTTGGAGTGGCAAGCCCTAAAGCACAAGGACAGACAATGACCAGAACTGGGATAGCAAACATGAGTGCAAAAACAAAGTGATTACTAGCAGGTGGCAACCATTCTTCTAGATAGGCACCAAGTACTCCAGCAAGATACCTACAGAAAGCAGGTGCTTAAATAATCAACTAGTCCAATTACCTATAGATACCTACAGAGTACAGTTACATGAATATATAACCGGATATAGGTGACTCTTTTATGTAAAGGTCAAGTTAAAGGCAATGAGGCTTTTGAAGACAAGAAACTCATACAAGCTTTTTCTTATATACATGAGAGCTTTTTAATTGCCAACAATATTAAAATAATTCAGAGTTTGAGTAAACCTATTATTTGATTTGAGAAAGCCCATGCTCTAGAGTACAGCTACAGCTTGATACACTAGTCTTGAGTCAAAGCTTCTTACTATATACTTGATTTCATTATGTGATGTTGATTTTTGTTTCATTGTTCATAGTTTTTGTATCTCTATCTCTATCTCTCTGTCTCTGATAGTGGTTCATTTTATGTGGTCTGTGTGTTAAAATCTGGTTATGTTGATACATATATCAATTGGCATTAGACTATTAAACTGTTGGCCTATTCCCATGTGTTTGTTGTGCCATAATCATATGTTGTCTTTGTTATTATATCTCCCAAATATTATACAGCTTAGACTATTAAGTTGTTGGCCTATGCCATGTATTCTCTGTGCCATAATCATATGTTGTCTGCGTTATTATATCTCTCATTATTATATCTCTCAAACATTCTACAGTTTATTATGAAGCATGAATAAATTGGTTTTGTGCACACTAACATGTCATGACAATTTTTCTTTGCTTGGATTTTTTAAACAGAAACTGAGAAATATTATATGAAACCAAAATTGAGAGAGTTTGAATTCCATTTTCTTGAATATGAAATCAATACAATTTTGTATGTGTTTGGTCGCTTTACATAATATTTTGGTCAAATCAAAGATTGTAGTAGTGTGTCGAGGAATCCAAGTGTTTTTGAGTTGAATTCGATTTTATGTATTGCATTTTTAATGGATCGAAGTTTGGTTGAAGGAATCGGTTAGTTGAAGACCCGTAAGCAGGACTCGGTTGGTTGAAGACTCGCTCASAGATATGGAGACCCTGTGTGAAAGGTAGGAAGGTCTAAGCCTTGCTATTTATTTTATCAATCCATACAAAGTAGAATTTTGGCATTAATATACGAAGGTGTTGCAAAGGGTTTCGATTTCGTTGGGAAACAAAATCTATTCCCAGACAAACTGTAATGTATGGGGGGGGAATCTATTCCGATCAGTCTTTAGACACAGAACTTGAAAACCCTTGCGATCGTGGCAAAGGATCGGATCTATGGTGATTGCCGATCAGACGGTTGACATTGTAACGGAGTTTGATAGCGCCACGGTGGAATCCCTTGTGGAATTTGGAATTGCCCCGCCCTTTATAACTACACATCGCACGGTGCCCACATCGCACTATAGATTTTTCTGTTATCGCATGATTTAAATGTGGGATGCGATACCCTATTGATGAACATGCGCAAAAATATCTTCGTCGCGAGTCACAAATGTTTAAAAATGTGGTAAATAAAGTTCCTTCAAACGTCGTGGTAAATGTTAGTTCTTTCAATAGGAATATCTTCGTCGCGAGTCACAAATGTTTAAAAATGCGGTAAATAAAGTTTCAAACGCCCCGGTAAATGCGAGTTCTTTCAATAGGAATATTTTTTGGGTTTTTTTCCGGTCAAAGAAATTTCTCTTATATTAGATAATATAAAAATTACATTGCTGATACTTTCACTCTTTTTTTTTTACCGCTGTTATCATAATAGACGGGTCTTCCAGGTGTTACAGCCCACTAATGATCAAACAAATAATTGACAAGGAATATTTTCTGGGTTAAGTGCACAATCTTTGTTGTTGGAATAATTGACTAAATCTGCAGTTATAATTCTGCGTTTTCCCTTGATGGTACAGCCTATAAAGTGATTCTGGGAAGAGATTTTAGATTTATGTGTGGTATTTTTTTTGCTCCGGAGATATTTGTGGTAAAGTTTGTGAGACCATTTAGGGCAGAAAATCTTTGGGTGACTACATAATTGGTGGAAATAAAGCTGTTAAGCCATTAACAGCTTTTATTTTCGTGTGGCAGGGATGGAGCTATGACAATATTAGTGTTGAAAAAGTACTTGGTGAACAAAATGGGCCTGAATAGTGAATCAAAATTAAACAAGTCGACCAATAAACTCACTCTGTTATTTTGTCTTTGTCATTCTATAGTATTAATTTCACATTCTGGGTCTAACTAGGACACTATTCAGCCTTAAAGCAAACAATTCATTCTGTGGAAGAGACCAAGTAAGTATTTAAGCTAATATAAGGAGATTGTTTGTTCTTTTTGAAGTTTTTTTAACCTTCTGATTAATTATGCCTTGATATCCGCTACTTTTGCCCAATAACAGCAAGGTCTACGAAGCCTAGGCATTAGAGCCTCTAAGCTATTTTACACTGTGCAATGCTATATTCCTTCTATTTTTAACCTCTAAACAAAGAGTGAAGTTATAAATAGTTGATCTTCTTCATATTCTCAAACACTGTGCAATTTAATCTTGTGGTAGAATTATATATTTTATTTTAGTTGTGAGGGTATCCAAATTCTCACCATGGTATGGAGGTTTACATTTGGAACTTCCAAATTTTTGTTAAAAAATAGTTGATGAAAGCTCAAAACAGAACTCCATGCATATTCACAAACCTAGCAAGGGGAAGAGATTGCCTACTTGCATCGGGTGTAAATCCAACTCTGAGCAGGACCCCTGCCTTGTTACTATCTTAGAAAGAGTTCACTGGAAGATGCAATTGCAGGGGAGCAATATGCACTCGACACTGCGGCGTTCAATAGGTGTTATATGTTGAGATGCAAGTCCAACTGTGAACATATATCCGAACCTTGTTAGAAAGAGTCCACTGGCAAATGCAATTGCAGGGTGAGCATGATTCCTTTCGGATTGTTGCATTCGATGGGTGTATACATTGAGATATACACCGTTGAATATAGTGTTGTGAGGTGTGTGTATTGCTTTCCCAATTGCAGTTCATACAATGGAAGTGACCCAAGTGACACTGTGAGCAGGTCCCCTTCCTTCTTAGAAAGAGTCCACTGGAGGATGCAATTGCATGGCGAGCATTATGTACTCGTCACTGCAACGTTCAATGGGTGTATACAATGAGATGCAAGTCCAAATGTAGGTAGACCCCTACCTTGTTAGAAAGAGTCATCAAGAAGATGCAATTGCAAGGTGATGAGCATTATGCATTTGTCACTGCAACATTCAATGGGTGTCTACGTCAAGATATACAAATATAAAGGTAGAATATACATTTTGATCGATCTGTGATCTGATGTGAATGTTTAGGGACCTCTCCAAAAATGATATATTTGAACCTATTCCAGGATCTGTTGGGGATTTGGAACATCTTTTAAAATTGTAATCTTTTGTCTGTAGAGTGTTTTTTAGAACAAACCAAGTATTTATGTGTGAGTGTTATATTAATCCTTGTGATCTCTATTGGATTGTGAATTCAAGGAACTTGAGTGGAAATACATTGAGTGGTTTTCTCCCAGCAGAATTTGGAAACCTGAGAAGCATCAAAGGTGTGCTATAGTCTTGTTCCTTCCGCATCAATATTTAGTGTACCCATGGCCACTTGAACAAAACATTAACATAGTGTGATATCTTTTCAATGCAGAGACTTCTCTGCTAACCGATTATCAGGTCTTATTCCTCAAGAACTTGGACAACTACAGAATTTGGTCTCGCTGTAAGTTCCTTGGAATGATCCATAATATACAATTTATTTAATAGGTTCACAATTATCCTGAAAATAACTCTGGATATGGATCATATAAAAGGGCGTACTGAATAACAACAATTTATCAGGGGAGGTGCCATACCAGTTGACCAATTGTTTTAGCCTTACTACACTGTAAGAATTCATCTGAATCACACCCCTTATTTTAGGTTCATTTCATTGTGAAATTCCAAAGGAAGTAATCTACATATTTCTACTCCTTGTACTGATTGACACTGGAAATGGTTAATTTGTTTCACATAAATCTCTCCTACAACAATTTGTCTGGGAATATTCCTGTCATAAAGAACTTTACAAGATTTACCCCAGAAAGGTGATAATCAAAACATTTATTTTTGGATCAAATTTAGTATTCTTTCTGGATTTTAGCGGGTTTGTGCATTTTATTTGATAGGATTGATTATTGCATCAACTTTTTAGGAAATCCATGCCTCTGTGGTGATTGGATTGGATCACTTTGTGGAAAGAAATGCAAAGTTGTGAGGAGGTGTATTTTCTGGAACGACATACTTGACTGGCAAGTGGATGATTAGGATACGTGGTAGAGAAATTTGAAACATATAATTCAGGGGCATTTATTCATTTTTCATATAACTCATATCTACAAAGATTATTTATTTTTCAATAAATCTACAAATTTCATAATTCATTTTCTCAATACATGTCACTTTTTAATCAATAATAGGTATGAAGATTTATGTCTTGCATTGGGCATTGGATTCTTGAAAAAAAAATGGTGCCCACTATGCACAAATAAAGTGCTGGAAATTACACTAATTTGATTTAGAAACTTTAAGCTTTGAAAGAATTCAACATTGTCGTATGAAAAAACAACTCATTGCAAAAAATTCTATTGATATACACTACAATTTCCAGCTTGAAAAATTCAAAGTAAGAGATGCGAGCTATAAAAGAGTATTTCAATATTTCATTCACCTCTTGATTTTTTTCCTAAGGTAAAATTCACAATTTCTATTTCATCATGAAAAGGAAAGTACATTTTGTAAGTGCTAAGCGCACACAAAAATTACCCTTCACAAGGCATCAAAACATTTTAGAATACTAAAAATCACTAAGTCCGAGACAACTACTAGCCCTGAGGGCATACTGTCCCAATATTATAAAAAATAGCAACATTAAGTAGTCTAACCGAGTGCAAACTCATCTCAAGAAGCTAAGAAATTCATGCCTTGGAGCATATACTATATTGTCAAATAACATATCATAGCAGGGAAAGGTACAACATGTTCCCATATACACCAAAAATGGCTAGAAGCCACAAAAAGAGATCGTCACAGCTCAAAATAAAACTGGATCAGAGCTGGAAATGATTTGAAAACCTCCATGAACATCTGCATAAGTTAGATTAGAACTGAAATTTTGAAACTTGGGCTTGAAATGACTTCAAAGTATCCATGAATAGTTGCATAAACTAGGCTGGAAATAACTTCAAGATCTCCATGAACAACTGCATAATCTAGAACATAACTCGATTTCAAGGAAACTGTGCATGAATAGGCCTTCAGACAACTAGAAGCTTCTCATCTTCCCTGTATTCCACCTAAAAAACAATAGAAGAATAAAAAATCAAAGCCTCTTTTGATAATGAGTCATCTTGCATATTAAGTTCTCTATAAACATGAGAATAAGAAACAAAAACCAACTGAGTTTCAATTTGTTTGATGTGATCATATAGAGAAAGAAACAAATTTCTAATCCAGTTGATAAAAATCAAGGAGTCACAAAAGATTTGCAAGTGAGATACATTTGTAATAACAACACATTTAAGCATAAGCAACAAAGTTGACAATTTCGCAAAGTTGTTATAAGTTGGAACCATTCACTAACCCTGCTTTGAACCTTATAAAATGACTGTCATAAAAGTATAATATACCACTAGCACCACAAAAAACCGGATCACCTTGCAAGGCACCATCAAAGAATGATGGATTGTACATTATGGCTCTCATGTGGTGATGAGAACATAAGTTTTTTCAAGCCTTTGCCAAAGGTAGGAAAATGGCTAATACCATTTGGAGTTTAAGGGATCGGGCTGGGGAGGAGGTATCTTCTTTTCTTGTTTTCCTGTTTTCTAAAGCATTAGCAGCAAAATCAGCGTGGAGACTGATTTCCACAAAAAATTTATGGACCAAAGTAGTCATCCAGAAATATGTGACTCCACTCTCTTTGTTGGAGTGGCTCAGGCACCCAGGACTACGAGCGACGAGGATCTCTGTTATGTGGAAGGCTGTACTAAATGCTTTTGAAGTGGTTGGGAATGGCTTAGCCTGGCAAGTTGGGTCTGGAAACTATGACTCAGTATGTGAAAAGTGGGAAAGGAGGGTTTTTTTGGCTTTATGACACAAATGTTATTTTTGTTGAAACTTTTAGTGATGGAAGTGACTCCATCAAGACAATATATATGTGGCTATTTCTTCATAGTCAATATATATTTACGAATGTAATTTTGTACCAAATTAATGAAATTATGAATTTTTTTTGGGAAAAAAAAAGCAATCTACTGGCAATGTCATTCACCCGAGGATAGGTTCAAAAATGAAATTGCTTAGGGTGGTAGTGAAGAAATTCCAACATGGGTGGATTTTAGAACTAGAAAACTTACATCAATTATTTAATTCCTTAACCGAATGAGCAAGGACTCAAAATACCAAGTTTTTCAAATCAGAGAGCCCTCAACAAACTATTAAAGCACTTTTGGGAAGGCCTCACATGATGATTAAACAATGTTGATCTTCTAATGTTTAAACAATGTTATGACCTTTGCAAGCATGTTTTCAAGGCACCAATATTAGAAAGGAACACAGGTGTAAGACTAGCACTCTATGGTGCTAATGTAATTTAAACAGTAAGGGAATAGGTTTCTTCAAACTATGCAACCTTACCTCAAAATAAAACAATTGTAAAGCCTTTTCTTCAAAATTTAACACCAAAAAGTATTTGCCTTCTACAATTACCTAGAATATATATAGTCAACATCATTACATTAGGTTAAGAACATTTGATATAGTAATAAAAATAAAATTGAGAACAAATTTATGACGGCCAATATTACAAAGATATGAACACATCCTATATGTTAAACCTTTCACATTAACAACTTGAGAGTTGCCAATTGGCCCAACATGTTCCAAAGGAGGAAGATCAACATGAGAAGTTCTTGCATATGTAATGTAACGATGCAATTTTGGTCAAATTCCATCGTAGCATCAAATTAATTACATTATAGTATCCAAAATTTGGTTATATCAAATACACCTGGCATAGTAGGAGAACTAGAATGGCATCGTATCTGTCTATGTTCTCAAGTTGAAGCCACAACTGTAGAATGTTGCACATCTATAATCATCATAACACTACAAGTAAAAAATGAGGATGGGTACACAAAAAATCCTAAACAAATAAATCTTCTCACTCAATCCAACTTACCGGGGACAATAGGAGATGCATTGTTTGAGCGAGGACATCCACTACAAGTAAAAATGAGGGATGGGTACACAAAAATCCTAAACAAAATCTTTCACCAATCCAACTCTACCGGGACAATAGGAGGATGCATTGTTTAAGCGAGGACATCCTATTTGTTGAAATATTCAAACTGGAATGGTTCATATTTAGAGGGATGGACATTTAAATCAATTTCCAAAACTCGCTTTTTCTTTCTCCTTTATTTGTATCGAGGGAAACTCTTCTTCGCTTGAGATGACTCAAAAGCACTCAACACAAGTGTGAACAAAATTCAATATGTGTCGATTATTGGCCTCATCCAACATCCTTTTAATCAAGTCCATCATCTCTCAGGTGTTTGTTAAAGTAGCGGGAGGACTATTTTGAAGCACATCTAGGTATCCCAACAATTCATCCCTAGCCAATCAAGTGCCTCATCATCTTGATCAACACTTCCAATGGCCACATGAGTCGTGTCAACATTTGCATCAATCATTAATTTCTCCATAATTATCTCGAGAGGATCGTTGAATGCAATAGGTGTTGCATCATCAAATATATTAGGCTCTTCATTCTGATCCAATGATGGCTCTGAAACCTTTGACAAGAAGTACAACCACTACACCTTTATGGTATGCTTGCAGATGTTGCCATGAATAGAGCATGGACATTCGTGCACCATAAAATTCTTGTGATACTAGGTCACAAGGTATTTTTTGTCATGATTGGTTTGACTCCTCACCCAATATGCATGAGATATGCTTTCATGGGGCCAACAGTCATCATCTGGAATTCTTCTAGATTTTTCCATTGAGGATTCAAACAACTCCTCCTTCTTGTGGTTATTCAAATATCCGCCTTCTTCAAAATGTCTTTGAATCTATAATACGTTTCTACATGTATCAACAACATATATAGAAACCAATCCATTCTACGGGAACATTTCTTTCTTCGATCAGACAGAAATTTGGACTTCAATAAGCTATGGTATGCCTCCACAAAATTATTTTTCTCTTGATTTGCATGACGGAAATTACAACAACCTTTAACCCACATCCCTAATTGAAAGAACTAAGTTAGTGCAAAGAGAATCTTTTATGGAAGAGAAAAACAAAACAAGAAAGTGGAGTATGTGAACTTACAAATCTTATTACTCGTAACTCAAGTGCTATGAAAATAATCCAAGAACTTTTTCTCATTTGCAAAATCAGTGAAAAAAAATTATCCACATGCTCAACCACTGATTCAACATTGGGGCAAGAGTTCATAATATAACTTTACCTGTTGAGCATAAAATTTGTTTTCTTTGAAGTAGAGGCCAACATATATATATTTTTTCCATGTTTCCATACGCGCTAAATAGCTAATAATACTGACACTGCAGGGCCCTCCTATAGGATTCAGTGCATTTATGTGAGATAATCTTATAAGATAAATACAAGTCACAAAAAATCAAATGAAAGTTACCTCAGCATCGATTTCTGCCAATGCATCATCAACCATGAAATGCATTGACTTTCTATTTGGGGTGAAATTGATAACACCTATCTATTAGTTGCTTCAACCATGTCACAATATCAAATGATATATTCCGAGATGTCACGACCCATGCAAATGGTACCCCACTTTGTTGGTCGCCAAAGACCACAAGTGTGTACAATTGATAATGCAAGGATATTCAATAAAACTCAAACTCAAAGTTTAAGCTATCAATCACAATAAGTCACAACCCAAACAATCATTCAATCTTTCCAATTCAACTTATTCATATTTATTGGCACTGGAAGTTAAATCCATTCCTATTAAACTACCATGAGATAGTTTCACCATTCGACCCAACATCCATCTAGTTTGAATGCCACTTATAAAAGGAACATTTGGACCACTAGGCTTCTAAAAAAAGAAAATCATCTGGTTGTTTCGATACCATAGGTTAACACCTTATTCTTCTTTCTTGTAAAGTTGATATTTTCCTTTCATCGAGTGGTTATAAATATTTGCAACATCTTTCTAGTTAAGAAAAAATCTCTAACACGATCTTCTGCATCCATGTCAAGATGTCGTTGAATGTGCTTTTCATATACAACATCAATTGACACTTCCATAAAGAAGCAACTTTTTACAAAAGAGACAATTTCTCTTGAAAGCCTAGGTTTACATAAGGACCTATCCTCCCCAGACTTGTCATGTCAACCATGACAAAGCCATCCTTCCTCATCTTCATGATCGTATGTAGTGTAGTTACTCATGTTCATATGTCCCAGAAGAAAAAAGAGGAAAGCGTTCAAATACATCCCCTCTTCTTTACAAATGAGCCCCTCCATGTATTTGAATGCCTTCCTCTTTACCTCCTCACCCATGAACATGAGTAACTGCACTCACAAATGACAACACCTATCACAAAATCATATATATCCATTCATGAATAACCATTTGTGATCATATATATAAGAAGTCATAAGATGCATGCACCAAATAAAAACTCGCTAGAAATGCAAGAACCATGACTGTGATATACTTACAACTTCATATTAAGCTTAGAGCATTATCCCTTTAGGCCATTTTTTACCTATTTGTAAGAAAGCATATGAGCATCTGATTACTCTTTCCTCTCCTCTAATAAAATCATGAACTCTAACTAAAGGGATTCGTGCAACACGATCAAATAAAGGATTTTCTAGTCTATATACTTCAATCCAGGTTAAATCTTTGCTAGAAAAACGTTGACTTGTCTTTTGGGTCTTGGACCTCAAGTCCCATTACAATCTTCCATTTCTTTTCTTTACCCATTTTGAATGGATACCTAAAACCCATGTGGCCACCCGTTAATAAAAATGTACAATGACATATCAAATATTTTAACACAAATTAAGTGTCTACAAGAATACTGAGTGGAAAATAGGAACACCACTGTTCAATTCCTTTTGTCACAAAGATCCTCTTGATATTACAATCGTCAAATAATAGTTCAAATTTCCAAAGGCATAACTCTCATACAAACTCCAATTTGGGTGCTATTTGGACCGTGGGAAATCTATGACAAGTAGAATAGCATTGAGGGTCGTGAGCTAGAATTGTGAATTTTTAACCCCAAATACTTTCATAATGCCCAAAACAATCTTTGAAATTTTTAGGGCCCCAAGTCACCGAATTATGATCAACCCTAAACTAGACTTTACATGTACTTAACTCTATTTTATACACCAAAAGTACCCAAAATGATGAAAAAATATAGAATGATCCATGTTGGAAAATACCTCCCACTTCTAGAGGATTTGGTTCCCCAAAAACTTTTATTTTGTAAGAAATGGACAATTAAGATTACCTTTATGTTGGTGTTCTCTAAGATAACACACACCCATAATTATGCACCGGGCCACCTCTTACCTAGGAGGCATGAGTTGAATACGATCATCCGAGATGACATTTACAAGCAATTTATTCAGGTCACTTGGACAAACCCTCAGAGCAATTTACGTTCAAAGATGGCCTTCTATGTTGAGTATTGCATGGAGGCAAGGATAGACTCATCATCTGACCCCCATACACATTTCAATAGTTGATTTTCTCAATGCTATAGCTCAAGCATTAGGGTTTATTTCATTTTATCATTAACATGTACTTGAACCATGGAATCCAATGTACCACCATACACAAGTGTTGCAGTAAACTAAGGATCACAAGAAGAATGCCATGCACAAGGAACACAAGAAGTATCATGGGAACCCCTTCTCAACAAGGGAAAAACCTAGCCAACTTTGCTATATTCACAAGAGAAGATCCAAAACCAGAAAACCCTAGATGCACACAAAGGGTGCTCTCACCAAAACCAAGAACTAGCTTCAGAAGGGTGCGCACTTTAGTCAGTAGTACACTAGATCTAAAATTACCAAAATATCACAAGTGAAGTGTGTGTTCATAATGGGAACTCACCTATATTTATACTAAATATGACTTGACCAGCATGCCCATGGGCCTCAATAGGGCCAACTCCTACTTATCTTTTATTGACACACAATTAACATTTTCTCCCACATACTATTCAACATGGTGAAGCCGACTGTACCCTTTACAACATAACTTAGGGTTATGGTCAATCTTACTCTCAGACAATATATAAGGGATCTCACACATCCACTAATGCTCAGCCTGCTAATTAGAATCACATCCACTATGCTCATTCACAGTGGACCACATCCACCTGCTCATCCACATGGACCATATCAATTGTTCTCATCCATAGGAACCACATCCATTGTGCTTATCCACAAGGACCACATACACCCATCACATGAGCATACCCAACCACTAGGAAACAACTCCACCTCTCACACAAGGGAGAACGATGCCCCATCACATGGGTATATGCCCAACATTGGGCTCCCTCACAGATCGACTCATCTTGAGAATGACCACCTATCGCTACAATCATCAACAAATAGTGGGTGCACTTTCTTCGCACTCCCCTTGGCTAGTTCTAGGTGGGATCATATTGACTCTGGGTTGAGATAGATCACCACACTTCCCAAACGAACAAGATTTTCCAAGTGTCCCATCTTCGAGATGTCAAGACAATGGAGCACTTGATCTTCTAATGCCCCATCTATTAAAATAATTGTGAGCAATTCTATTGTTTATTTCGAGGAGCTCGCACTTCCACTTCTCTCCAAGCACCTCTCTGTAGATGCCTAGCCTTATACATGTAGAAGGGATTCAATCTTTGTTCCCATGCTCTGAACCTCCTCCTAGACTAGATTCCCCCTTAGGATTAGTTCTTCATTATTTATGGTGCTCCCATTAGCTAGGGGCCAAGAGACAAATTGACAGCAACATTATTTTTGACTCTATATCTATGTGAACTAAAAGGAGCATCCCCCTTCCCCAACAACCTCAACAATATTTCCAGACTAGATCCATTACCAATAGAAAAAATAGAGACCATCCAAGATTAAACAACGCTTGACCCCTTTCATACAACAAATCAGTGGACATTTTGGATTCCCCACCAACTCTTCTTCTGGAGAACATTCAATATTGAGTTTCCTTGATTCGTCCTTATATGTCTTGAGAGATGGACTTAGCGGACCATGAAATACTTGCATCATCATCATTATTTTCTTTTAGCTTACAATCAAAGCGATTTTGATGGAAGTGTGAACAATGTTTATGCACTTATGTTTATCTCATGGCTTCCCCCTCTTCTTGTTGAATTCTTTGTTAACAACAACATGTATCTTTATGGACAGATATTTGTGAATGCACCAAGGTGGTATATATCCTTCTTCACGATGATATATCTGTTTGTAACACAAGAAGCTAAGAGCAAGTTTGTTGTCACCCATCCTGCCAGAGTGACAAAGACCTTGTTCAAGTAATACATTGTTACTTCTATTACATTGCAATAGAAAAGTTGGTTTCATTGTAGTATCCTGAATTTTCTATGTCTAACGGCTTGGACAGTCACATTCTATCATAATTTAGAGGCTATTCTTTCATAGGTACATTTCGCCAGACTATGTGCATGTACAGTATGGAGGTTTGAGCAAAGAGAATGATACAGTATTCTCTGCAGCAGATGGGGGGAGTTTCAGAGATATTCATCAAAGCAGGGTTAAAACAAAATATTGACATCCCAGCCACAAAGATGCAAATGTGTTGTATGTTTATTTAATATTGAATGTGAAGCATTAAAAGGAATATAAATGTCTCACACAAATTGTCTATTGGCATATTTGTTGAGCCCTGTCATCAATGTTGATAAACTCAAGGTTATGGATTCTAGACATGTCCCACAATCACTCTATAATAGGACTTAATAATGGATGAACAACTATAGCAGCAAACACCCTATAATAAGGCTCGATAATGGATGAACAACTCTAACAGTTTCTCGAGTAAGGAATTGAAGATTTTGACACTTTAGAAACTATTGTCAGCTTACATGTCTAGGACTATTAAATATAGGTATGCTACATACCAACAAAAGAACTTCCTTAAATATATGCACTAAGTTACTATCAATCTTGCTTATAATTTGACCTGATCAAGCTGGTGCATACCTTCCAAGTCAAGCTAAATGTAAAGGCAATGCAGGTAAATATAGGCATCAAGTTACTATTAATTTATGCTTATACTTTGAACATATAAGGTTGGTGCAGAACTCCCAAGCCCAGCCCAGCCCAATTATAGTGAGAACGTTGGTGCTTGACTACTATACCTAATAAGTATAGCTAAGCAATTAAAAAAAAGGATTTATCAAATCCAATGAGACTGAAAAGACTTATTAATTATACAAAATTTTTATCAATCGCAATTGTGATATCTTATTTTCAAGAGTGTTTTCCTCTTGCATGTCAAATTATATTGTATATGCTGTGAATTTGCATACATCTGCTAAAGAAGGATGTGCATCAACTAGACTATTTCTTAAGGAGCCCCTCAGAGTTGGAGTCTTTTAGAGTATGTATTGACTATAGTTATGTTCTCATGTTGTCAATGACAGCCAATGGTGAAGAGAATGGTTGCTTGCACTTCATCCATGCTTGAGAATTGGCAAGAGATGATGGCTCAGGCAGACTCTCATGGCAAAGAAATTGATGTTCACAATGAGTTTAGAGCATTAACAACAGACATCATATCCCATACTGCATTCAGTAGTAGTTACAATGAAGGCAAAGAAGTATTTGAATTGCAGAGATAATTACAAGAAATGGTTGTTGAATTGGAACGATCTATCTTCATCCCAGGAAGCCAGTAATTATAATATACTTATCTTTCCACAAAACAGTAAAACAACATGCTCCTTAGAGGATTGCATGCATAATAGGAAAAAGCCTACAATACTAAGGGCTACCGGCCTATCCTTTATTGATACAATCACAGGCCTAGAGATGCAGCTGCATCATGATTGTGTGCATACAAAACCTGGCCACTTGAAATAACCCTTCAGTGGTCTGTAAGAGGACAGACTTCCACTCCTGCCAGATGCCTCAGGGTCTTGGGCTGTTAACCTGTTTCCTTTATGTCCAATGAAGACAGGCTCTTAACCAATCAGAAGCACCTTAAGGTTATAATTTCTTTATTTTATATTCCTTTCTCCTTCCTTTATCCTTATCATTTACTTTTTATTTTTATATGTTTTTTCATTTTCTAATTTCATCCCTCTCGTATTTATTCAAGTTTCCTTCATTTTTAACAGTATTGTAGAACCATTTTCTGATATTTCACTGAAAGGATGATTGAAGTGTTCACTCAAAAGGCATCAGACTAAAACATTTTACACAGTTCAAACCAAAAACTATGATAAGAAGATAAAAATCTTCACATGAGAGAGAAAGATATTCATACACCATAGAAATAATACTGGAAGGAAATAACATTATCCCAACACTGCCAAATGGATAATTGAAACAATTACCTTAAAAAAATTGGATTTCTGAAATACAGCAAAAAAGACAATTATATTTTAGAAGGGCAAATTATAAAGAGTAAATCGACCAGCAGACCAAAAAACAGGAAAACACTAAAACAAAACACCTACAACTATGAATTTTGGACAACAACTAAAGCTTAAGATTATACCATGGGTGCACACATGTAAATAATATTGAAGTAGTTGAACTCGTAAAGAAAAAAAATATACAAAAGGGTATCCACCAAGTAGTATACATAAAATTGAAGCCAAATACGCATGCCATTTATATTTTTCACAGTAGAATTCTATTTATTTTCAAAATATTTGTTTTTCACTTAATGCTGGATTATAAATAATTTCATCCTATCCAGCAAATTCTATTTCCTTTACTTTTCCTAAATAATTTGTTTCCTAGAAGGGAAGAATTTTGTTACTTATTGCTGGGCCCACCAACGTTGGTGAGTCACAGGGAGACCAAACCTCCAAGAAAGAAAACATGACAGCACCAGTTTTGCAAGAATTATTTAGAGAAATCCTTTTTTTGTTTGCATAGTCCCAAAACAATTGAGGAGTTGGTCGAGGCGATCAACAACTAGATCAATTTTCCATGAAGTTGATAATTCATGTCTTTGAGGAGCCGATCTTGGTTTCTTCATATTTGCTTCCCAGTAATTTCTTGAATGGAAATAGAGATGCAATGAGCTAATGGTGACTCGGACAGCTGCATATAGGGCAAACCTTGATTGTTTTGACATAGTTTGGAATCTTCTATCACACTGTCATCTGGCATGGTATGCTATTGTACTCATTCTTTTGGTTTTATCAATGACACATTTACATCCTCCTGTTCTCTTTTGCACAATGGGCATTGTACACTACTGTACTCAATCCACCAGTTCTATCAATGAGACTTTTACACCTTTCCCCGAGAATGGGTAAGATATAACTCTTGGTGCACAATCAACAAACAAACTCTAGATACCGTGGAGAAAGTCAAAGTACTAATGGTGGTACGTGCTTGGATGAAAGGGAGAATGAACAAGACCTTTGGTGAAGCTGCAACTATTGTAAGAGCAGTAGGGTATTTTGGGCAGATATTAGGTCAAAATCATTGAAGGTCATGATGAGATGCCTATTTTCATCTGAGAAATCTATACATGCTTTATTAAATGTGGTAAGCAACACAATATCCTCAGGCTGTGCTGCTTACATGTTGTATGTTCTAATTTTGCAGAAACCACCAATAGGCTATTAGAAATTTTGCTTAGACATCTAGGTGATTCATGCCATAGCTTGTGCTCATGTTCAAACTGTACACTTTTATGTAGTATCGTATGATAGATGTCTGTGAGTATTTTGTACCTATGAAATGTCACATGCTTACATTTTTCTACTATGACGGTATGACCAAATTGATAATCAATGCATCTGACTTCTTGAAATTCATGCCATTGCCTGTGGAAGAAGTTAGCATTTTACTAGCCTGTAGTAGAAGCTAGAACCAACAAAATTACTTTATAATAAGTACTTAACTATTAATTTAGTTTGGATTTTCAAATTAGACTGCTTGCTTCCTGAGGTTGGTTATGCTTGGTTTGTGTGTATTTGAAGCAATGTTACAAGAACCAAACTGATCATTGAACCGGTCGACCCCAAAAATTCGAAATTGGACTGAATTGGAAAAAAACTGGACCAAAAAATTGGTTGACCACAAAAGCATAAAATATTCAAATTTTGAAAACAAATACATATTCATATGTATCCATGTGAATCCGTCTTTCTTTTCAACCACTCTTTCTCCTCGCCTAAAGGCCTACAAATAAGACAGGTTGTGCGATACACCACTAAGTCACTTGACACGATGATAAAGAGAAGAGTTCAATGTAAGAATTTACTTGAGTGAAGGGTACATTTTTACCTGGGTCGTGACAAAAGGAGTTCAACAATTAATGCCACTAACATCGAGGTACATAAAGGGCATGGTGCCCCTTTACTAAATGTCAAGCCTATACCCTCTTACATGATAGAATCTAGTGGAAACATTGCAATCCCCGCCAATCTTGAAATCCCGAAAACCGTTAAGTTCGTTGAATTTTGAATGGGACCTAAAATTCTACTTTCCATATGAAGTCCAATGAGGTTGGAACCAATTTCAAACATCCTGAAACAATAAATGTAGCAATGTTAAAATTTATAAAAGTGACATTCTCCTTTCTCTTTCATTCTTCATTAATTACTCAAGAGAAGCCAAATGAGTAGCGTGAGTGAAAGAGAGGGGGTGGGGTTGCTTTTATAGCTTCATTAGGGGCTCTGAACAATTCTAGAAGCTTACCATGCACCCCCAACCCTAATTTAAAAAAAAAAAATTCCCTCTCACTTTTCTCAAGCTGCGGCCCCATTGGTTAAAACAAACCGTAGTTCCTCAGACGGAACCGCCGGTTCAGTTAAAACCGGTTCAGACGAACCGCTCGCGTTTCGTAATGGGTTTGAACCACAGTCTGTGAACCGGTTGGACCGGCTGGTTTTGCCGGTTCTGGTCCGGTTCTTGTAACATTGATTTGAAGTAAGATGTCCTTATATAAACTACTAACATTTTGTGTACCTGATAACACAGTTTGAGAACCTATAGTTTACTATTTCCCAAGATTCATCTGTTGGTTTCTTGCAATCATTCTAAGCAATATTCTCTGCATGATGAGCATTGAGAACTCATGCGTGTTAGTAACTTTTGGGATGTATGATGTCAAATTCCAGCTTTGTTTATAAGAAAACTGGTAAAATAATTTTCAGTGCTTCTCTAATCCATTATCTTGGAAGGAAAATAGGTTTTGGAACAAGGCAGTGTATCCTAGAAAAACTAGGGTAGAATTCTTAAACAACACCACAGAAAATATTTAATATACAGAATAACTGCAGAAATACAAAACATTCATTTCCAAGGTATGTATGTGTGTGTATAAGTAAATAAATTGTACAGACCATGGACACAAAGTTGAACAGAAAATGTGAGTTAAGGACTTCAGAACATGGGTAAGGTAGTCAGATTGGATCCAAAGAATAGGACTAAGAAGTTGCAACAGTTCCAATCTTGCAATGATTTCAATTCTACATGTCATAATAGCTATTGATAACAGGTCTCTGGAAGAGGCCTAAATTTCATTAACAGATTACAAGGAAATATTCCTGTACGAAGGAATGAGAGGGAACAAAAATCCAAGGCAAAGATGAAGATTTTACCTGAAGTGGGTAGTTTTACATCATTAAAGTAGGGTAGGTCATATGAACCAGTATAAACAAAGCAGATGCTGAGAGCTCAGCCACTGGTCAGATCAGTAGGGTCAAGGCTTCTAAAATTATGGGGGTGGTGCACATTAAAATATGTAGACTCGAGCTAGCAGAAGATACATTGGAATCTAACCCCCAAATAAGGAAGCGCCCACTTTTTTGGGCAGCCGAATACAGCCCTCCGAAGAGGAGATGCTGCTACTCTAACCTTCTGATTAAAAGACATGCTTCTACTTTTTTGTGGGGTTTTGTACAAGATTCATAGCCCATAGCATTGCTCTTCATTTTCACTAGCAATGAAATAATTATTAGCCCACGGTATTCTATCAGAGTTTTCACTAAACTCTTTATGCTTTATACCCTGGAATTTTTCTCTGGGGATTAAAGCTCTGGAATTTCAGACAGCAGAAAAAATGAAGGATTAAGAATTCACATATATGTCCTATACAGATATACCAGATGCAGATATGCTTATCTGGATGAAATCGGTATGTATTCCAGTTGGTAATATTCCATATCACTTTTGGGATTCTATTTAATTAACAAAACTCTACCATCATTTTTGTTTGGAAAATGCTATATTTCACTGGGATTAAATATAAATGTACATCAAGACTATTAAGGACATGCCATCCATTCTTATCCCCTGTTGTGCCCGCACACAGCAAATCAAGATCAAGTCTTCCTGTCTCCTCCTACTTCCAATCTAATGACAAAAATTGGATTACATGGTACACCAACTTCAGGTTTTGAGTTGGGGATTATGCATTGTTAGGCCATGATTGAATTTGATCACAGGTTATAGAAAAACATGTTTTTATTGGAGGTAACCAACCCACACTTGTCCCGAAAATACACAAACAACTGTACTGATCTTTACTGGTAGTATCATTAGTTTATAACATATATAAACTATATCAGACGTGCTCATTGCATTGCTTCGAGATCAATATGCTTGTCCACTACGTTTCATATCTTCACTTCTGTAGAATTCTTCTCAATAGGAGCGAGTTTATAGAAGAAAGAGAAATTGCAGATAACCAGTTCTTCGTATAATTGCACTGGACTGATATTTGTGGCAAGGTTGTTTTATTGTTACGATGTTCTATGGTTGGAGATGGTTTTCACTTTGGTTCTAACTTCTCTCAGCCATGGTTATTGCAGAGGGTCGAAGCTCTCTGGTTGCTAATGTCGATCTATCTTCTAGATCCCCAGTCAGTCAAGATCAGCAAAATGGTTCTGGAAACAATAGGATTCAAGTCCAGGATCTCGTATTGCACAGAAGGCACTCCCGTGATGTCATGAACGTGTTTCAGATGCTCCCCAAAGGTCTGGTTCCTCCATCCGGCTAACATACAGCTATGTAACATACAACATGCAGCTAGTGGATGTGGATTTCATTACCTGTATTTTGATGTCATGCACCAGCAGTTGCTCACACAGTTCTCCGGTTCAGGGGCAGAGGAATGGGCGCCCAGAGGAATGAAGCGGGCGCGGATTAGGAGCAGGGGAATGGGCGCGCACAGAGGTAATAAGTTGGGACCGGTAAGCCCGCCACTCACAGTGAAACCAGGGCGCCTTAAGGTGCCTCCAACCGCTCGCTGCGTTTTGTTTGATTTGAAGTATTTTTATCCAAATCTGACCTCTCTCTGCCAAATTTGTGAGAAATATATAGCGCTGCAGAATTGGTAACAAAGAAGAATGCAACATCGGAGTTACAACACGACTGACCGACCGGTCTTTAAAATTCAAAGGTTGAAATGTGACAGCGTGCGATTGGAATGAATAGCAGGGGAATGGGCGCGCACAGAGGTAATGAGGTGGGGTAGTGACCGAATTTGGCGTTGCCGGACGGAAAGATCGTGGGACTGCCGGCGGGAGGGTCGACGGGGAGCTGGGGCTCTGACATGATCGGCGACGGCTCTGACAGGATCGGCGACGGGTAACGGGATCGGCGATGGGAAATCGACGGAAAACGGGTGCCGGCAAAGGTCCATTTCGTTTGGGGTTTAGCCTACGCCGTTTTTCCCATCATCAACCAAATTACTTGTACAAAAATCATTCCCTTCTTCATGAATTAAATCATCTCCATGCGATGAAATGGAAGGCTAGCCTAAACTCAAACCTTGCTGTAATGAAACAACTCTTTTGGGGGGATTTTTAGTATAGACGTTCACTGTGAGTCCCAACCAGTCATTCTTTTTATATTTCCACTGTGATCCCGACAATGAACCGGAAGGGTTTATAGCTCATCATAATTAGATTTCCACTGCTATTTTTATTTCTGTAAGGTATGAGAGCAGGTGTGAAGTTAGAGGGGGCCGATGTGTGGCTTGACAGTGTTTTATGTCCGGTTTCAGTAGGAGCAAGCGCAACAGCTATGGAAATTAAGAGTGGAAATTAGCTAACAAAAAGAGCCCAGACTTGGCATATAGAAGTTGAATGGTGACTGAAGATTTCGAGAATTCTATGCAAATGGGTGTTCGTTCATTCGTTGTCAAAGGACGTATGAGCAATGGAATTTTCAAATCTTTTCTTTCAGGTAACCAGGATTTATTTCGGAAACTACCTGGAATTGAAATCTTTTTGGAAAGTGGGAATGATTCTGTTTCAAATAATCAATATATCTGGGAAATTTTCAAATCTTTCTTTACCGTAACTAGGAATTATTTCAGAAACTACCTAGTATTGATTTTTTTTGAAGTAGGAATGATTCTATTTCAAATAATCAATATACCTGGGAACTGTGTTTGAACTTTCTTAGCAATGCCCAAAGACTACCTTTAGCATTTTAAAATTTTAATTTATTTTGCCTTTGGGTTTCCTCTCCCGTGGGTGTGCATGCCAATACGAGAATTCGTAGAATGGATTTTAATAAATTTGGTGAGATATATGTTGGCATGAGATGCTCAGTGCAAATCCGTTGTACAGAAAATGATTAGTCTTAATGTAAAATCTATTTTTATATGCTGGGGAACATTTACTTTATTAAGTGTATTTTCAAATTGTTTGCAGTACTATCTGTACATTTTTGCAAACATTAATTTATTTAGGTGACTACACGAGGAGGAAACTTGCCATAAAAACATATGGCTCCATGTGTATCTGGTACCATTTTTTCCACTTGCTTAGTAGCGCTTCATTGTAATTCGCTTATTTGATTTTAGTTTTCATTGTAAGTATTAGTGCGGCCCCAATTTGCTTCCATGATCCCTGCTTTCATTTTCATTGCAGATTAGGTTAAAGCAGTAAGTAGGTACTTGAGAGTAGTTTTAGATGAAAAGAAAGAAAGAATTTTAACGCCCACTCCAGGTTGTTTTTAACGTCCACGAGGCTAAAAATAGCCTATGGGACAGATTGTTTTTCCATCTGCCTTTTGTATTCGGCCTTTTTCCTGGAAGTTTTACAATAATCGCTCCCAGCTTCTCAACAAACTCTTTGCTGAATAGATTATCCCAAGAACTAGCTGCCAGAATACCTGCATAATTTTTCCTGCTGTCTTTGAGGGCCTCACATCCTAAAATGAAATGTTTTTCTATTTCCACTTTTCCGGACGAGCACAAAATACATACTCTTTCTTCCCACCTTTCTTTTGGTCTTTTCCAGCGCCCTGTTTCACAACGAAGTTGTTGAGAATTAGTCCTTAATTGAGCAATAAGAATTTTAGATCTCCAAGAAATATTGGCCCCTATGTACGCGCCTTTTGTTGATGGTTATGAGTGGGGTTAAACTCTTCAATGTAGTACTTCTTCTTTCTCCCTAGCTCTTTCTCCCAAGTACGTTGGTGAAACTTATCCATAACAAAAGTTTTTATCTCTTTACTCTTTGTAGGACACATGCTCAAGCAAATGCCCCATTTACTAAACCATTTGTTATTTTACCGCATCCAAGTCTTCTTTCTTTTGCACAATCTATCACTAAACACAACCTTAGGT
>SNQJ01S0073470.1:37666-53661 GCA_010110895.2 Picea sitchensis | reverse complement strand
CTCATCTCCAAAATCATCCATGGTTCACACCCCTCGGAAATCTCACCCAACTGGAGATTACTAGGACTGTTGGAAGACTTCAAGTCCCTCCTTCAGCCCCATCTCATTCTTATCCCCTCCCATGTGAAAAGAGATGCCAACAAAATTGCAAACTGTCTGGCCAATGAGGGAGTGGACTCAAAGGAAGAGATAATCCAATGGAACACTCAAATATCTCCACCGACCATGATATTATCCCGTTGTTTGGATCTTGCTCGAAGAGACTATCATGCCCCGGATGGGGTGCCACGTAGCCCAAGGGAGGCCACGCATCGCTCCCATGAAATCAACCATAAATATGGTCGGTCACCATCCCACACCCCATTCTTGGATGGAGGGCGACCATAAAAGATTGCAGAGGAAGGGAGGAGAGATCCCCCACGTCATTTTAATGGAGGCCTCGATGATTAATGGTAGGAGGGGGATGATGAGTACGAGTGGTAGCATAACGGTCATGTTCGCCCCTCGGTTAACTATCTAGCTTGGCCATGGCATTCAACACTTCTCCTCAGTGCTCTGTCACCTCGCTCTGCCCGAGAATTTGGTTTTGGCATAGTCAGTTCTCTTGGTTTTGGTCCAGTTGATTCTTCACCCCCTAGGCTCCACCATGTCGAGAGAGAGAGAGGAAATACCAGGCGAGGTCCTGCCTGGTACAGTCATGTATCCAGGCAGAGATGCATGCATAATTTGGAGAGAGCTATTTCAATTTCCCAGACTCAACGAATTGCACGGCCACATACTTCTCCAATGGCCTTCGTGGAGGAGGAATTCTTGGAGGAACCAATTCAGGTTCCACCGTAATCCCTCCTCTACACAGTCTCAGTTGAATACTTGCGCCCCAACACCAATGTTGTTGCTACAGGTATAGAGGTAGCCATGGATGGTGCCACTTGCATTGTTTAGGAGGAATTCCTCCACACGGTCCAAGTTACGCACATTCGCCTCAACACCAGTGGGGTTGTTACAGTAACAACAATGACCATGGAGGGCACCACTTGCATTATTCGGGAGGAGTTCCCCACCGTAGTGCCTCCACCGCACTGAACATAGTTGAGGAATGCGACCAGACTCCACTCAGCTTCTTAAGCTTGGAGCAGCTGGAGCCTATTTTTAACATCATAGGTTATATGGCGGACCAACTGCATCGATACAACCTCATCAGCAGCCACATTGACATGTTGTTCGATGCCTTTTCGAAAACACCAACTAAGTAGAGGTGCTCGACCTGCGCGCAGCCCTTCGTGCTCCAACCTAGCGATGGCATCCTTCACAGTGGTGCTCCGGATGACAAGTTCCATGGTTCTCACAGCCCCTCTAATGTCTAAACATGCATAGTTCTCTTAGCATCACTGGCACGGTGATGAAGCTTTTTTTCTTGTCAACCTAGTCTGGTACTTTATTCATTTCTTGCCTAGTTTTAATTTTCAGAGTTTATTAGTATGCTTAGTTTACACAGACAGTTATGTCAACACTACCATTCTCCACCTGCTTTGATTTCCAATTGGCAGGGAAAGTGGTGGATGCCCTTTTTTTGCCGAAAGAATAATAGGCGACCACCTGTTTCAATTTCCACTAGTTTGGAGGAACAGGTGGCAGGCCAATGACATGTATCAATTTTATACAGTGACAACTCATAGTCCCTTGACAGAGACTAATAACATCATGTTACATAACTCTACCTCCAACTAAGGGTTTTACTTTTGATCCTCCATATTTAGTACACACTCCAATTCCATAATTACTACATGTAGATAAACAAATTTTATAAAAAAAATGCAGAAGAATAAAAAAAATAGATAGATTCCACCTAAACATTAAAATGAGAGTTTGGTATAGTTTACATTACTTTCCAGACGTCACCATCTTCATCTACGCAAGTTTCAAGAAGAAATGGAAAAAAAGTGTCATATTACCTATCCCAAAACAATACACAGTGTATGATCATTCTACATAAGAATCCAAATAAGTAATCCATACTCTTACAATTACCAAGTTTGGGTAAACTAATTTGTAGTAGCCACACCACAATGTTATGCAACATCATAAAAAAATGTAGCTTGCAACTCATCTTTCTTCTTTAGTCTGGTATTTTCCCTACAAAGGAATGTGGAGGAGGAACCAATATACCCCCACAATTTACGTAGTAGTAGGTCCTAGGCTAATAATAGTGCTATTAAATTCATAATTGACTACGCATAAAAACAACTAGCTATAGCTTGATGCATATCTTCATAAAAACTGGAATCAAGAAGCATTTATTTCATTATCACATGTGGATACCTACCAGCATTGGAGTCATGAAGGAAACAAGTTCATCAAAATATGGTGAAAATGGTGATTTGAACAATTTTAAAAATGTTCCAAAGCATGCTCTAAACTAAAAAACTAGGTTAGGCCAATTGAGGCTATTAGATAAAATGCACTAAACATACAAAAAAATTGAAATCGTTGTACAATTGAAAATATAATATTTCATTGGAACAGGGTTTATGAACACCTGGCATTCAAAACAATATGTAAGATACCTTACACAACTAAAGATTATGAACCTATGAGATAAGTAAAACATCCATACTCCATTGTATATCTAAGTAAAATAGTGGATTAGCAACTGCAAGCAGCTTAGATCCCCTTTGTTTCTCAATTTTGCCAAAAAAACATAAGATATATGTAAAGGCATGTGTACCATGCTACAACAAAAGGAGAGGATTTTACTGCAAGCAACTACAATTTATTTGGTTTCTTATTTTTAAAGGTTATTATTTGTTTCTTTTAGACTATAGTTCAACGATGCCAAACTCCAATTCCTAAAATGAAACTGCGATTGTTTCCGTGGACTTGTCATGACAGGAAGCATATCGGCTTCTTTGTTGTAATCTTTTTTAAAAACAACAACAACACAAAATGAATTAATTGTGCATCTTTCATTTATCATCTCTTACAAAGATGATGGCTTTAAGATGAAGATGGTGTATTTTACTTCATTGATATTTCTTACAAGGATGATGGCTTTAAGATGAATATGGTGAGTTTGCAAGTCTTTAATTCAGTGATATTTATAAGACACATTTCATAACTGTGTATGCATTTCATGGATTAATAAATTTGAAAATCAAAAAATAAAATAAATTTATTAATATTTAACAAATGATTACAAAAATAGGTTTATAAGATTAAAAGTGTACATAAAAACCAAAGTACAATATGGAAATCCAAAAAAACTTTTTATAAAAAATGTTTAAAATCATATCAAAACATATACCTAATTGCAATATGCTAAAAGATAAAATATCCAGCTACAATAAGATAAGAAAGTACATGACATGGAATAGAGTGAAGACTAAATAAGATAAGAAAGTACATGACATGGAATAGAGTGAAGACTAAATAAGATAAGAAAGTACATGACATGCAGTAGAGTGAAGACTAAATTTATTGAAATATAAATATTTTCAAGAAACCTTTTTTATCATCATAAATCATGTGATAAAATATTACTATCATAAATTAAACAAGCTACTAAAAAATTTCACAAACACTAAGACATTGTTGCTAGGTTTAAACTAAATACTATAGTTTTGAGACTCGATGAAAAAACTAAAATAAATGTTTAAGGAACAATGAAAATAAATGTGATTGACAAGTATTCAAATATATAGGTTGATAACTTATTTTTCAATTGAAAAACCCCTTTTGTGGACAAGAGAGGTTATGTAACTCCATATTTAGCATGGGAGCATGTTTACTAGGATTTGAACCTGTGCCATCATTAGGGAAAGAATTCTAACTTTCCACTAGACCATAACTTGATGAAAAATATATACACTGATAAATATGAATGATAAACATTGGAATAATTTACCAACCTAGATTCATCTTAACCCGAGATCTATCAAGCACCAAGAGGGATTAAATCTCTCAAGGTGATAACTTTTTTATTTATAATAATACAACATCCTTATATGTTTTTTGTTGTAAAGTAATACTTTTAGATGACATGCATATCTTTATAGAGAGATGTGACACATATTCCCCATATTGGGTTGTAGAATTCATATCTTGGCATAATCAATTTAGGCAATATGTGGATATACATTTATATCTGTTAACAAAATATATAATAGAGAAAAAACATTTTTTTTAAATATATTCTAAAACACATATACAACAAAAATACAAAATGATCCTTGACAATTTAGAGTCTAACTAATATTTTTCACATGAAAATGAGAAGAAGTCAAAATAAAGACACCTTGTTACGAGGAAAATCACTCTATGGCATGGGGTAAACCACAACAGACGGAAATGACTGCAGAAATCAACTCTAATCTCAAGTATGCTATATAAACAAACAAGCTGACAAGACAAGATAAAGAGCCTACCTCATCCAGACGTTCGATGAAGTCCACCATTGAGCACTCGAATCAAAGCAATACATCTGCAACTTGTCCTCAACAACCAAGATATGCAAGCATATGGTGATAATATATAAAGTTAGCACATATAATAGCATAATCCATCAATATTCATAACAAATACGCCCATGGCATAACAATTCAAATATTTGCAAGACATTAATTGGACGAAAAAAGAGTATTTTTATTAAAATGTAATCAACAAAAGTGTATGAATGACAAAATTCCATGTCGGCACGTTTAGAACCGAGAAACTAAGTCCCTTCCAGTTGGGCCTCCACCACTTCAATCCTCCACCAAAGGAAAGCTCATATAAGAGAGACAATGAGGTTCTCCATCAAATAGGGAAGAGCTTGGGGGTTGAACAATGTGTTCAGACTAAAAAGGACAAAGGGATGAAAACTCAATATGAAGTCAATAATTCTTCCTGAGTAACTTTGCTCTCAAAGTTGAATTCTTCTCCCCTTCTCTGCAGCTTGGATAAGGCCTATTTATAGCCTTCAAATGGAACTGAAGGGTCGAGTCGGAATGTTTCCAGTATATGAAAGGTCAAGGATCATGGATTCCATGATGTGACATGGAAACCCGACACCATTTTTTTATTTTGAGCACAAAACCCGATGTATGCGGGTTGTAATGGTGCAACCTGTATATACACATGTTGTATAGTTGTTAAGGTGTGTATATGTGGAAAAATACAATTTTTAGCTCCGAGAACTGCAAAAGGGGACTTCAAGTCTGCATAGGGAAATTGAAAAGGACTTCTAAGAAAATTGCATGGGGTGAGGCAAATCTTGCTATAACATATGCCCCCAATGTGTGAGGTCAGAGGAGTATTTACGATAGATGAAATACATTATAATTCCCAGAAGTGGAGTAATGGAGACCCAGATGGAAGAACTAATTGCTCATAAGAATATTACAATCCATAATGACTTTGCACACATGGTTGACAATTTGAATTACACTGCAGATCCATGTGGAAATATACCAAACAACTATTCATGGACATGAATAGGCAATACAAAAGTAGATACATGTCATAGGTTGTCATATTCATGAACAAGACCCAATGAAAACCAATCTCAAAATCCATATGAAGATATATGTATACGATGGAGTACAATCTAATATCCCATGATCATTGAAGTCATATAGGTACTAGTCCAATGAATGATAGAAATAGCTCAGGAAAGTTGTGACTATGAACTGATGTCTTCAAGTCTTCTAGACGATCCACCAAAGGTGCAAGTCTACATCATGTGAATAAAGGAGTTACGGTCGAACATAATGAGATTTCATTTGATTACCAGTCATTAAGGTATACCGTTAACAAACGCGAGACAACCTATCGATGATGAAAGTAGGTATCAAGGCACCAAGTACATTCTTACATGTGTGAATAAAGGTGTTGAGTTCGAACACTTGAATAATCCATCGATCACGAGACATTGATGTATTCCCAACTATCAATGGCGAGAGAACCTGCTACTAATGATTGTAAGCCTCTAGGTACTCATAGGACTCTAGGCCTCATTTCCATAATAGATCAGTTGAAGTCGATAGAAGGAGACCTGCTGAAAGGAGAGCATTAAGGCATCTCTCATCGGTTAACACGAGGTACAAATAAGTATCTTGATTATTTGGAGGAACTCGGATGAACAACATGTTCACGAACCAACAAACATGTGTGTCTTCCACATGCACCAGATGCAAGCAATGCACGAAAAATACCCTCTGAATAGTAGTTGATAAGGAAAATTGTCGACAAAGGTGAGGACACCACCAATAAGGATAATGGCATCCAAGAAACTACATGAATCCCAATGTGTGAATAGATTTATTTCCGTTGAACACAAGGGAAACCCCCTAGTCAGCGACCAATGAGGAGATGTTGATTGATGGGTTCAAGGTTACCTACCCATAAGGAAAGTAGGACTAGGGTGCACGATAAGACTACATGTTCATGTAACTCTGAGACACATTGAGGGTATGGCCGACATGCAAAGTCAAGAGTTCTCAGAAATGGCCGACACAAGATGATGACACCCTTTGAACAAGATCATGACATATGGATGACTCTGGCAACCTAGACTCAATGATGAAACTTTGTGATGCAGGAGGCACCAATCAAACTCTCCATAGGGACTATAAGAGTAACCAACTAGGGGAGTAAATTCTCAGTAATGAGATCAGCTTCCTAAGGTCATGCTAAACCCAAAATTTTGATAACAAGTGGACTCAAAAGTTTGTGCTCTGTTCAAAGGTGACATGATTGTTGCCAACATAAGATAATACTCTTTTCTCGCCCGTCTTTTTTTGTTTTTTCATAGTCAAATGAATGTTATGATACAGAGGAGGAAAAGAGTGTCGGAAGTAAGCAACTAGTTCCAACAATGGAGCATACCTATGCTCAATGCAAGGAGGTGCATGCAGGATATGGACACTCAGGGGAATGTTTCCTCTTGGGGTATAGGGTGTCAAGCTGCAAATGATATAAACAAGGCTCTACTTGGATGATGATGCAATTTGTTGAGGCAGTAGGATTATTATGCGAAAGTGAGAACTGATAATAGGCTCAATACTGCAAGCAAGAAAATAAGATGCAATTACAACTTAACTCCAAAGCAAGTCCTTTTTCATAAATTTAGTCCCCTAGGCCCAAAAAAAGTATAAAACAATACCCAGGAGAACTCTTCTAGCCACTAGTGACTAGAGTGTTCCTTTTTTAAAATTAGTCTACTTGGTCCAAAAAATGGTTAAACTTACACCAAATATATTTCCTTTTAGATCCAATTAACGAGTGTGAAAGAGACAAGTTCACTCGACAATGTTTTTTCTTTTTGAGAGAGTCAAAAAAGAGCTTAAACAAGACTTGGAGGATGTTGTTCTAAGAAGCATTTAATGGGGGAGGCCAGGGTTGTCGTGTAGGACTTCTATTGAAATTCAAAAACTCACATGTAGCTGACACAAGATTGGGAAAACCAAAAGATTTCCAAGTCAAGGAGGATAAAATACTTGCATAGGTTACCTTATCTACAATATATCGAAGAATGCCCCATTATCTGGAAGGGTGTAGAAGAAGGAAGTCGAGGCTCTACAAGATCATTCCAATCAAAGGAAACCACCCTAGGACTTGGAGGGAGTGTACTAGAAGAGAGTGGAATGCTCCCTTGTTCAGAAGGTACAGAATAAAAAGTACTAAGGAAATGGTCAAAAGATGCATCACCCCTCAAAAGAAGAGTAGGATTGACCGAAGATTGCATTGACAATGTCACTTTCTTAGACTTGTCACTCTCCAAGAGAAGAGTGGGATCGACTGAAGATTGCATCAGAACGACCACTTCTTCAACCATTGGTTGAATAGGATGTGAGACAACAAGGTCAAGAGATGCATCACTCCCCAAAACAGGAGTGGTGTCGGTCGAAGATTGCATCGACACGACCGTTGGTTGAACATGATGCAAGACAACAAGGTCAAGAGATGCATCACCCCCTAAAGGAAGAGGGGTGTCAGCCAAATATTGCTTCGGCATGACCATTGTATCAACCAAAGAAGGTTGGGAAACAAAATACAACTTAGAACCCGAAGGGCCCCCAGGCAAGGACCATGCGTCTTGTACCATAGCAGTAGCAGGGCACAAATGAGTAAGGTGATCTCCTTTGCAAAGCCTACAAAGGAACTTGGGATTACATCTTACACGTATGTTGAGCACTCAACACACCCTAAAAATCCTATGTCAAATTTTATTTTTTGGGTACCACTTGATCTTTTGCACTGTATAGTTCGACTTCATTGTGAAAAATGTTGCCTTTGCTTATCATTTTTTACTCTCATTAAATCTTTCAAAGTTTGTTTGAATCTATGAAAACTCATGAATTAAAAATACTTAACACGTAAATAAGGAATCAACAGCAAAAATACTTTCCCCTGACGCACTCAAAGATTCGGCATCGGAAGGAATTAAAGATGAAAGAAAATCATTCAAAAAAACCGTAGTCGCCAAGCGTCAATCTTCATCGACATTGACAAAAGAAAGTTTTATTTCGCAATGAGAATTTCACAAGGATATCGCTAATGGTCGATCTCGTTTGGAATCGGTAAGAGGAAAAGAGAGTAAATGTTAACAAATAAAGAAATGATATCGCCAATAGCCGATACCCAATGCGCTTAGCAAAATCGCAGAAGACCAAATCACGACGAACATTTGGACCACGCTAAAGTTTTTCTCCGATCACTGACTTCCGAAACATTTCGGCATTAGGAGTTTTGAGGATGCTAACCCAAAGGAAACTACACAATAGTTTTTCCCACGATCATCGATCCCCAACTCCTTTGCAACATCGGTGATCCCAGGTTTCGTTTAAAAACACACAACTAGAGGAAAGTCCCGACTCCGACTAATACTCGTGAGTTAAGTCACCGACTTCTATTGCCACGTGTCCCAGGCCAGTTTTTCCACATCAGCACCATACGATGAAATCGATCAGCACCAAAGGTTTTTCACAAAAGAACATCATCGAAAACACCCGTAACACATTGCCGACCCTCGATCCACCCACTAGGAAAGTGACATGATGGGACGTTTTAGCGCTAGATACATTGGGATCCAGAGCATTTAAGGACCATTTGAATTTATCGATAGAACATATCACCCTCTGCGCCTTCGTCGTCAACACAAGATGAATTAAATTGCATATATTCAGCGGTAGATTTGTTTGAATTTCACTCATCACCTGAATTAATTGGTTGATACAACCAGCAAGTTTTTCCCCGTTAAATCCTCTTGGGCGATTGTAAACAAGATCATTCTGTGGGAAAAGGAGTTTCAAATCNCGTTACATGTATGTACCAGTCTGGATTTTATGTGTTTTAACTTCATATTTACATTTTTATCCAATATCACTCTAAACGTGGTCTCTAAAGATTTTATTTCGAGTGCAGGAACAATGCCTCCAGGAAATTTGAACACTAGGCGATCGTCGAGGGCACCGAAGCTAAAGGAACCAGAGGTGGGAGAAGGCTCTTTCCCAGCGACCGCAAAACAGTTGGAATTTTCCCCAAGGCCGGAACCAGTCATCAGGACATCTACCAAGAAGGCTTTCACTCAACCTCCGGCCTTTGGAGACACAAAGGAAAACATAGGGGGCAAGGTGGTACTCCCACATTGGGGAGAAATCTTCAAGAAGATCATCCGGGAAGTATTCCCAGAATATATCCTACACAACGACCCCGACAAGAGAAAGCTCGAAGATGAAGTTTTTCTGAACATCTAATGGTCGTACCTGCACATGGTAGCTAGCAAAACCTCGGTATTCCCCTGTATATAACTACTGTAATGGCTCATCGGCCACACAGACACACAAAAGTGCCTGATCAACGACGATAATGGTGAGTGTGTCAGGGTTTTCCTTCTAGTGGAGGTGCAAAATTATTGCAAGCTTAGAGACCCAGAAGAACGAATGAACATTGATTTTGTCGTCAACTTTTATGAGCACCACGACACTAGCCAAGTGATGAATTCATGGTGGAGAGAGGATAAAAAGTACACCAATCGGACCTCCGGCTGGTATCAGATGGCCAACTTAAGAGAGATGTATATCTATCTAATGGATCTCATCTGTCGTTTGTACGGGGATAAAGATTGTTCCAGGTTTTTATAGGCATGGATGCCTCTAGCTTACAATGTAGCCATTTATAGGAGAGTTATTAACTGGGGTGCCATTATTTCCAAGCATCTAAGCATCTACATTCAACGGCTCAGACGCCGAAAGAAGGAGAGACTCCATCCTTCTACATGGCTTCTTATTTATTGGACGTCATCTGCGCCAGAAATGTCTTTGTCGGAATGAACTTGAGCTGGCACATCTTAGAACTCCCGGTCCATGTATATTTCAGTGTCTTATGGGAGAACAAGTACAAAAAATCCTATCGCCTCATCTGCGATGAATTCATCGCATGCATTCATTTTATTCTTTTCAAGAAAGAATGTCTGAGACTATTGGTTATGGCCAAAAAGTTAATATTTAAGGTTGGACACTGGTATCTGGATGAGTGTGATACCTATATCAGAGATTTTGGGGCCACTAGAGCACCCCATCTTCTACCTATGCACGTCCCAGATCGGCTTGTTGTGGGGGAAATTTGTTACCAGACCATCCTACAAGGCTACAATGCTACTCTGGTAAAAGATAAGAAGCGGGCATTTATACCTTATGGATTCCATATAGGTTTCTACCTAGTAAAAGATACTGCTCAAGCCAACTAGGAAGGACTAAGCCAATTGGAGTTCTAATTCCAGACCGATCGTTTCCGCAAACCCGACCCAAAGGGTCTAGTCTTCAAACATGCATCCCAAGTATCGTTCTGTTGGCCATACGCCCACGACAAGTTTGAAGATGAGGTCTTCACAGAAAATGCTCAGGATTGGGATGAAGTGGTGGAAAGGATGGTCGACCCTAATATGACTAGGTTCAAAGCCATGAGCATGGATGAACAAGAAAAAATTATAGAACAACTAGCTCAAGGGGCCCTCGGGATCAGAGAAGAAATGACAACAGTCGAAGCAACAAAAATTCCTCGAGTAACCCCGATACAAGATAGAAGTTCCCCCGAGGCTCAAGACACACGGGAGAGGGTGTTACTCATGTTAGAAAATGCATAGCATATCATTGATCGGTTGCAATATGATCCAGACATCATAAAAATGGCAAGGCTCTTTGTCGACAACTCGGATGAAGGCCACACGGTACCAAGTGGCCCTGAATTCATAGACCTTGATGAAATTACTGGGTTAGACGACCCTAGATTCACAATGCCACCAATGGGATTGCTGATAAGTGTTTTGGTTCAACCAAAGACAGTTGAAGCATCGCAGAGGACCGGTGTGCCAAACCCCTTAAGTGAGCTGATAAAGATATATGACGATGATGAGAGCCCAGAGGTATCTCTTGGGACCCTTATGCATATCGAAGAAGAAAAGGGACCTGAGAAGACATATTCTCCTATTCCCGATGTCCAAATCCAATAGATCCCACAAAAATAAAAGGAAGTCGAGTGTCCTAGACACTAAGCTGCCCGATGTGCTGGAGACCAAAGAAGATAGTTTGAAGGACAAGCCGGGGTCGGACGAGCCAAAGGAAGGAGCCCCGCAGGAGGAAATCGACATCTCAATGGCCCATGAACAAGTAAGTATTGAGTCTATTCCCGACACCTCTATTTCAATCGGTACTCAAAACCTCGATGAGCGATAGATAGAAGTTGGGCCTTTAGAGCACAATGAGGAAGTTCAAGAACCCAATCTTGAACAAGTATATACCATTGAAAGTATGGGAAATACACTCACCTGGGGAGATTAGCAAATCCCCAAAATTGTGGACGAAGTAGACGACATACATGTCATATATTATGATAGGAAAAGGAAGGCTATCGTCCAGAGGACCACCAAGAAGAGGAGGATCACTTTAGATTGCTCCATCCTCATCACTACAGAGGAACATCTGATCAACACAGAACATACTAAGACGTCCGAACTCATCGGTGCAGGGATGGAAATCACAGAAGCCACCCTAGAGAGAGATAATAGAGATGAAAAGGAGTTGGTTGCCACCCTGAAGGAACTAGAACATTTGTGCCACTTGGTTAAGTTCTATCAGGACACCACACAGGTTGAAATGTACCTAAGGAGTGGATTCAAAGAGGCCTACAACAAATTCACAGACGAGCGACACCTATTCACTGCAAGGATAATCGAGCTCCAAGAAGATACCCTCATGGCACTCGCAACGTGAAAAGATATGGAGCGATGGTACGAGAAAGCGCAGCAAGCCGTAGAGAGATTCGACTACATTGGTTCAATCCAATAGGGTCGAGACAAAGAAGAACACGTAATTACAATGTTGAATGAAAGAATTCTTGATCGCATAAAGAAATTGGTCGAGTATTGGGAAAAAATGTCTCGGGAACCTCACCGAGAAATCCAAGAGAAATGGGCCACGTGTGAGAAAAACTGGATCAAAATCAACAAGGAAATGAAGGATATTGGACTCCCCGAGTTTGGCACGCCCGATGACTTCGTCGACTTGCGCAACATTGTCAAATTGCACAGCGAGCAAGATTCATCATGGGCTGAAGAACTAGAAAATGTGATAGACACAGTGCCTGGTCAGGTGCAACAGTTTATGGAATACCCGATCAAAGCTCAGACTATGCTGCAACAGTTAAGTGCCAGTCTAGTCAAGTATCGGGCACATGCGGTAGAGATAAGAGAGATTTACGTGGTCCCGATGGAACATCATAGATTCCCATATGCCAACACCTACGAGGAGTTGTTCATCAAGTGGGTAGAATACGAGAAGAGTCACCCTCTTAAGTGATATTTTGAGATGACTCTTAGACAAACTGATAGGAGAGAACGCCACATGGCGAATTTTTGTTTTACTTATCTGCACTTTAGCCGTTATTTTTAGTTAATTTTATGTTATAAATAAGAGAATTGACCGATTAGTTAAGGGTCGATGGTTGTTGCAAGAAAATCTCATTTCTAGTTTTGTTAAGAATTATTTTGGAGCTGCCTTTAATTGAGATGTCCTTCTGGACCAGAGACAAGTTTATGTTTTCATCAAATGCATGTATGATTGGATGTGGAGAAGAACTATTTCCTATATCGTCTCATGAATGTATGCAGTAACGAGTAAGAGCTATTAAATATGTTGATAAGTTATCTCATGCAATGTTTTTCCAGTTCTTTCTTTAATGATGAAAATGAATCATTGTGTTATTATTTGATTGATGATTAGAGTTGAGTGAATTATTTTACTTGCCATTGTTTATCACATGAATGTTTTCTTTTGATAATTTATATCTTAGTCAGTAATTGGACTATTCACAGGGCTAACATATTAGTATTAGGCCTGTGATAGACGATCATTTCCTGCATGCTTGAGTAAAGGGTTATCCCACGCTCAACCTCTTCTCCAGTAGTTTAGTTTGTTCCCACTTTCTCACCTAAAGTTGGTTTATACCAGCTTTATCTTATGTTAGTCCTACCTAAGAGAAAATACAAAAAAAGAGAACGTATGAACCGAAGGAGAGAATCTTCACAAGAAAACGTAAATCCCATCGATTATTTCGGCCAGATCGCAATATCTAGCGAACCATTCCACCATTAAACGTTGTAGAGTCTAATTGGGCCTCGGTGGTGGGTTTGGTTCCTGCTGTTGAGTTAAAGAGATTTAGGACCCATCAACAGAATTGACGCTAGAAGGAAGGCCTAAGAATGAATGGTTGAATATATATTTCATATAATATTTCAGACAGCCTGTAGATTCAAAACAGCCCACATGCATGGCTAGTCATTACCAAGACAACCCACACACATTGAATACTCCTGAAATGAGTAACTCACCCCAACCCGAGGAAGAACGTGTGTTCCCTGATATACCTTACACTCTTCCTCATGAGGAATTAAATCAATTTAGAAGAATCACAAGAGAATACACCTGACAGATCGGTGCATTGTCCTTAGCTCTAATACTTCCTCGAAGACAAAAAATAAGCAAACCAGTGGTCAACACCCTCGACCAGTTTTTTTTGCACACAGTAGAAGACCTAATAGATTTTGCAATCACCGAAATCAAACATCCACTTAATCTAATCCCTGAAACGCCAGTTGGCAACGTCTCTGAGCTGAACGATTTTTCGAAAGAATAATAGTTTAACTCAGGATCCAAAGATATGGAAAACAACAATGACCACGATGAAGAAAGGGGAAACCCACCTCAGAACAATCAACCTTGGTTGGCCAGAGATGCTTTGGCCATCCCATGGCAAGTCCATAACCTTCCCCGAAATCCAAAGAAGTTACTTCCTAAATTTGACCCTAAAACCTTAGGATTGCCTGAAGATCATATCAATAAATTCATACTGGCTATCAGACTGATGAATGTCCAGCATGAAGACATAGTTTGCAGGTTGTTCCCCTACATTTTCAAGAATTTGGCTTCCACGTGGTATTTTAACCTACTTGTAGGATCCATAACAAGTTGGATGAAGTTTCAAAAGGAGTTTTTAGATAAATTTGTAGAAAAGACTACTACAGGATATTTGATGGCTGAGTTGTTCATCGCCACCATGAGCTAGAAGGAAAGGGTCAAAGACGTTAATCAAATATTTACCACCATCTTAAACAAATTCCAGCCCAAAGCTAAACCTACTCAGGAGTTGCAAATCGAAGTATACACTAATTCTCTCCCAGCTTCTATTTCCATGTTTGTGAAGAGGGTTGCCAAACTAAGCCTAGATGAGAATTTTGAAGAAGCCAAAACGATAGAGTTCCAAATGAAAGGATGTAAAGAAGGTCAGGTCTCTTTAGTTAAGAAGGAAGTTCAACCTCCTCCCAGAAGAGGACTCTTGTTAACTAGACCTACAGGGAAACAAATAGAACAAGGTCCTGAAAAAGGTAATGGAGACATAGAATACCTACAATGCATGGTTAAGAAGTTATTAAACGAAATCATAGACATGAAAAGAAGTGCAGGGGAGGGAAACCAAGGCCAAAGGCCCTATAAGCCTTTCTTTAAAAGAAATCCACCGTTCAAAGAAATTGAAGCTCCCCCAACCAACCTAAACATCGATCTGGGAAATGTTGCATCCGATTCTTTATGTACTTATCACCAGGAAAACCACTCTGAAAGGGATTGCCCTCAATGGGTGCATGCCATTAATTTGATGGCCAATCGGTTTCTAGATGAGGTTTCCCTAACCAAACATTCAAGTGATTCATTTATGAATGTTGCTTATCAGGAATCGATTGATCCACCAGAAGATACAACCATGCTGATATGGGATCCTGGTCTAATTATACCTTCTGGGGACCTATTTGAGGTTCAAGAACCACCCATAGAGATCTTGGTGGTGCAAACATGAAGTAAAGGTCAACCCATCTCAAATGAGCTCACTACTACCCAAACTTCAGGAGGAAGATCAACTCATGATCACCCGAAAGCACCTTTTTCTCCTCGTAAGAACCCTATAAGCATCCATACCTGAGAATCACCCAAGTTAGATTACAACATAATTGAAGATTTGAATAAATTGAAGGCTAATATTTCAGTTATGGACATATGTAGAATCCCTCAGCAAAAATACTTCCTACTACAAGCTTTGAAATCAGTAGAAAATCCTATGACAAGCACTGACCTAGGAAGGAATCTAACTCCCACAGATCCAGTAAATAAACCAACAGTGAACACATGTTCTGAAGATAATAAGGAAAAACCTTTTGTCCCACTGTTCCTTTTAACATTTGAAGTTTTCAAAAGGAACCTCCACAATTGCTTGGTCGATTCAGGAGCATCTTCCAATGTTATGCCCTTGTCTATTTGCAAAAAATTAAACGTTGTTCCTCTCAAAAGTGATAAACATGTAATACAACTAGACATAACCCAGGTCAAAGTCATGGGAGAACTCAAAGATGTAATGATCAGAATAGCGACGCATCCTAAATTTGTGCAAGTGATTGACATCATTGTAGTAGATAT